>VDFB02151637.1:0-24266 GCA_007258455.2 Sequoia sempervirens | reverse complement strand
TTACCCACCATCATCCGACGACCATACATTCATAGTTACTGCCACTGAATACTTCACTAAGTGGGTAGAAGAAATACCACTCTCACAAATCACCGGTATCCAAATCTCAAAATTCATCCTTTACCATATTCTCTGTAGATATGGTATCCCATCCACCATCCTCGCTGATAACGAAAAACCCTTCAAAAACCAAGCCATGAAACACCTTTGCGACACCTTTCATATCCAACATCATTGGTCAATGCCTTATTACCCCCAGGGTAATGGTCAGGCAGAAGCAACCAACAAGACCCTTATCCACATCCCCAAAAAGGTTGTCAATAACACTGGTCGAGATTGGTACCTCCATATTCATCTTGCCCTCTGGACATATCGCACATCCATCTGCACCCCAACAGGCACCACCCCCTATTCTTTAGTAAATGGTGCCAAAGCCATCTTCCCAATTGAAGTTGAGCTCCCATCACTGAGGATTTCTCTGAAGAATCTTATCAGCGAAGAGGATGCTCGTGTTGCACGGCTTGCACAATTGGAATTGCTGGATGAACAAAGAATCAAAGCATATGATCATCGGAAAGCATACCAAAACCACCTCAAATGTAATTACAATAAAAATGTTCATCCGCAACAATTCCAGGTTGGTGATCTTGTTCTTAAGGAGAACCAGTGCACTCAACATGATCGTGATAAAAAGGGAAAATTTGAGGCAAACTCGTTGGGGCCTTATATCATAGCCACCAAATATGGATCTGGGGCATACAGGTTGACTAATCTTGAAGGAGATCCCCTCGAAGAGCCCATCAATATCATGCATCTAAAGAGGTTCTACACCTAAATCCGCTCAGTAACCCCACCTAATCATCAAAAAAATAAAAATAAAAATAAATTAAGAAAAATCCAAAAATAGTAAAGAGAAATAAATCTATCTTATGGTGAAAATCACCTCTTGGTGGCGCCTTGGATAAGTATGGATGGTGAAAACCTGGTAACATGCATCATCTATAGAGGGCTTAATAATTATCTACCTGACATCCTAGTTATTTTATGCTTTCATCTGCACTATCATCCTCACCCATCCCATCCTTGGCCACTTGGTATGTTTTGATTGAGCATTGAATGACCCGTCTAGCCTATTCCCCATCTTGAGCTTTTTAGTATCCCACTTTGAGCTTATGTTGTTCATCCCCTTGTTGGTCGGTCTGTGTCATCACATAGAATCATCCATTGTATCAGTCTCCATCTAGATTTCATCTTGTCGCATCACCCGTCGAACTACGTTGCCCCTGCGTTGTCACGTAGGCAAGGCTAATCATTTGATCTGCCCCCGAGGTATTCTGACCATCACATGTTGGTCTTCTATCATCTGTCTTCACCATCCTCTTTTCGCTTTATCCATAGTCTTTTCATGAACTACGAGGGCTCTGCGTTTTCACATAGGCAAGGCTAATCTCTGATCGGCCCCCGAGCCCCTAGGTCTGTAGGATGTGTCAGTCTGTGTCCTTATCTGGCTTGTTATTCTCAAATAAAATCCTAATATTATCAAAATATTTGGTTAATGAAAAAAATCTGGCATCAAACTGGGTCATTCTAGTTTAGTATCCATCATCGGTCTCAATAAGATGCATCCTTCCTAGCAGACCTCATCAATCCCAACCATCCCCTTGATCCTATGGAAAATGACGTTTTGTAATTAATTATGATATTTTGATGTCTTGGAATTTATTTTTCATTTGAAGCTCAC
This sequence comes from Sequoia sempervirens, assembly GCA_007258455.2. Lineage (NCBI taxonomy): Eukaryota > Viridiplantae > Streptophyta > Pinopsida > Cupressales > Cupressaceae > Sequoia > Sequoia sempervirens. The sequence continues at coordinate 22,525 of VDFB02151637.1, read as the reverse complement.
TATCAACACTTGTCAGGGTTACCTTGATCCATCATATCATGGTGTGCTTTGACTCGTCTACATAGGGGCTTATCTTGGTCTTTTCTTTGTTGCTGTCTTATTAGTTGTCCCACGTAGTACCCACCAAGATCCCTGAGGTCTTGCATTATGTTGGGGCATCCTTGTGTGTTTGTGGTTATCCCAATACCTAGCCCGACCAAGGTCATCATGCCCTTAGGGTGTTGGGGTAACCTTTCTGTTTGTTGTGTTTGTTTCATGCATTGGATGCCAATTCGCCTTGGTCTTACATGATAGGGTATCTGGTATTTTATGCTATAGAAAAATCAGTGCTCCAAAGATGGCAACTCATAATAGGATTGCATTTCCTCATCCGTCACATCATACTCACCCTATGATTTTGGTTGTGCAAATACTTTATCCCGCTATCTCCCATTCTTCTTAGGATACTAAAAGTTTTTGACAGGTGACAAAATTGCACCCATTTTTCACAATCACTACATACCCATCTTCCATTAGCAAGATAGTTCTTATTGACGCTTATGACCATGTGTTATTTCCTTTCATCATTAATTCACTTACAAAAGCATTATCACATATTAGGTTCATGCTATTAACCACACATACGTCACCACCTACATCACAACATATTAGATCCATGCATACATTGCCACCTACGTCACAAAGTGTCAAGCTCCTAATACATCACATCCTGCATATATAAAATGATCATACATAATCCATTATACACATATACATACATGACAATAAGTCAACTAGGCATCCATACACATAAGTCATCATAGATACAACATGTGCATACATCATATCACCATGAGAATATCTGTATTAATAAAACCATCCATATTCCACAAGTACATAAACCCTATTCATCCACATAAGCATCTAGTATCATAAAAATATGCATAAATAAACCAAAGTATCCATCCACATAAGCAGGAAATATCATATACATGTGCATACATCAACTGAATCACCCATCACAAAAGGAAACATACTACATACTGTCAATAAGAACTGTCCCATATCATAATCAAAGTAATACAATGTCCGTCACATGTCCATCATACATCAAAATCTATCATATATCCATCACATAATAAGCTACAAAATCCAGAGATGTAGAGCATCTCTGATCACTGTCGATAAATACTACACGCTCCACCCTACACCTGCCAAAAACTCAGTAACCTATCACCTCCCAAATGAGCTACCCACATCTAATCTCTATGGTGAATCTGGTACTGATCTCTTGCCTGGTGTAACACCCAGTGAATCACTATAACCTCGGATCCATGTCCCCAACGACTGAGATGGCCCTAACATTTGTGGTGTCTATCGTGTATACTGGAATATCCACTTGGCCGGGTCTAGAACTGCATGGTAGTATGCGGCCATCCAAAATCCTCCCTCCCTCACATTCTCCTCTCACTCTGCAACTTGAACCCGAGCAGAATTCTACTCCTAACGATATGTATCCTGATCCCTCGTGATCACTTTCCTCTCATGCTCCCAGGCCTCCTGGGATAGGCGTAACTGTGCCATCTCTACCTGAACTCGATCTCTCATCTACTCGGCAACAACTGCCCTAGCCATGGCTGCATCCCTCTCCCCTTGTAACCCCTATGTATCTATCCCTATCACATCACTGACCTGCACTGACTGCCACTGATCCACTGCTACGTCCCACTCTCCCTATAGCATCTGCATCTGTATCTCTACAGTATATCTCTCCCTCTATGCGGCCTGTAACTGAACCACTGCTACATCCCACTCTCCCTGGAACGTCTGCATCCATATCTCCACAACATATCTCTCCCTCTGTGTCGCCTGTGACCAAGCCACCGCTCCATCCCTGTCCCTCTGAAGCTCCTGTACTCTCAAAACTACTGCATCTCATTCTCTCTACAGCGCTGATAACTCTGAAAGAGACTATATCTGTGCCTCCTCCACCTCTCTCTCACTTTGCAACACCTAAACTCGCGCCTGCACCACATCCCTCTGCCTCCACTGCTTGTACCTGCACCTACGCTACATCTCTCTCTACCTACATAATACATGCCTGCTCCCTCGCTTGCCTCTCTCTCTCTCCTACATCACCCCCATATCTCCAAGTGTCTGCTCTAAGCAATGCACTCTATCAAGTAGCTCATCTCACTCCTGCCAAAGATCACCCACCTGCTGCCCACTACCTGCTGACACATGATCTGTCATCCCCTCTGACTCCCCCTGGCCTGCAATATAATAGTCTCCACCTGTAGTCTATCATGGTCCCAACTGACAACAACTAACTCATCTTGTATCCCCTGTATGATAGCTTGTAGTCTCTCTCTCTCTCCCTCCCCATCACCTCTACCTGTGTGGTTAAGAGGTCAACCATAAGTCCATAATCCCTCTGACCTGCTACCGGTACTCTTAATAGCTCGACTCTGAGTCTGATCACCTCTGCCTCTGCTACCCTCAACCTTTGATCTGTACTCTGAGGCCTTCCCGTAGTGTCTCTCGGTTAAACAATCAGATATCCTGAGGTAATGATAGGAACCACTGGCTCTACATCCCAAATCTCCATATCTGGCACATCTCCATCTATCTCCATAGCATCATCATCCCCCCTACCCTCCCACTCCTGCTGAACCTCCAAGTCCTCTACAGTAGGTTGGATCCAAACTCTCTGTGGTTGACCATGCCTCCCCACTCTCATCAGTCTCCTCAGCTCTCCTCTCTACGGTTGCTCCTCATCCTCACTCTCCCCTATCTCTACAATGGGAAGCCCCTGCCCTGTTGCAATCTGCCCCCCCTCTGTCATCTCCTACTCTCCATCCTCCCTAACTAACTCCTAGCCTCAGCCTCCTCTTGGGCTCCATCCTACTATCCTCCCCCTCCCATCCCCTCCTACTCTGTCATGGTCTATACCCTCATCAGTCATCTCCTACCTGCTATCCCCTTTGGCTGACTCCTAGCCTCCATCTCCTCCTAACCTCCATCCTGCTATCTCTCCTCTCCCTGCTTAGCTCATACCAACACTCTCCTCTGTTGTACCCTACCTCCTATACCAGTCTGCTGAACAGCTCCACCCTCCACTGTGTGTATCATCTCCACCTCCAAATCCTCCTATCTTCCTGCATCCAGCTCTCGACTTATCCCACCCTCTTGTCGTACTGCCTCTCTCTCCTCCATCTCCACCCTAGCCATCTTCTGCTATCTCCTCCTCCTCCTCCTCCTCCTCACTGGCTATCCCATTTCCTCCATCCTCTCTCCTCCCCTCTATGCTTGTCCCCCCATCTCTCTAGCCCCTTGGTGCTCATCCTTTGATCCAAAACCTATGGCTCCTACAATAGGAACCAGTGGTGTAATCCTCTCCCATCGATGGTTGTGCAACCACCGATCATATCATACTGTCACTCTTGCATCCTCCACTCCAACACATCTCCTGGGGTAGGGTACCTACACTGTCACCGCCCACGCCGCTCTGGCCTCCCTTGGTCTAAACACGGGTCCCCATGGTCACTCTCTAGTGAGCCGACAAAACCTCCTCGGAGCACCCAGAATATCCTGTGTCAGCCCAAATTATCTCACCACCCTGTTTGGTTGATGCATCTCCACTATGCATGGTAGACTCCCAATCAGAACACACTGACTCATAAAGTACCCTCTATGCCTCTCAGTCTGCTCCCTCCACCCCTTGAAGTTTTGATACATATAAGGCCGCCATATTATGTCACTCTCCTGCAAATCATCCATCATCCTTCTCCATTCCTCCATATCTCTCGACCTCCTATGCCTCAAAATCTAGCCCCTGGCCTCTCCATATCCCCATGCCACCAGCTCCCTATCATCCACATCCCCCTCCCTAACAACAATTGGTCTTGTCACCATAATATGCTTCCATGCCCACACCCCTAGAAGGGTCGTGTGTGTCAAACTCACTATATTCTGGTAGCAAATCATATGCATATCCCTATACAACTAGGCTAGAACATAGGTACCCCACACGATCTATCCCTCACGCCACTCAACAATGTGTCAAATTGCCTCCATAAACCTCAAACTGCAATATCACCTGCTACGATCTGGTAACAATATCCCACTGATTAGACCACCTAGAAATAAAGGCAGAGGTGGTACCCCCACTGTCAACCATCTATCTAGATCCAATTGTGGACCCTGAAGAGGCAGGTTGACGTGTCCAAATAACATCGTCATAGTATGCTCTAACTCAGCCCCTCTGGATACCACATCACTAAGCAGTATCCCTGCTATCGGCAGCTTCAAGATGTGCCATACATCCTCCAGTGTCACCATCATTTCCCCCATTGGCAGATGAAATGTCAATGTCTCTAAGCTCCATCTCTCTATCAAGGCCGTTAGCATCGCTTGATGTGCCCTCATCACTAGCACCTCTAAAAAGTGCAATAAACCCGCATGCTTTAAAGCCGCATGATTAATGCCAGTCATCGCTACTATAGTCGCTATCAATACCTCTGACCGTCGCTCATGTGTCCGTAACCGCACAAAACCCTGCATCCACACCATCTAATTATCAGTACACAATCTTCTCCGGCCCTGAGACATCCTTTGTTTACCTCTTTACTTTTATTTTCCCTCTTATCCTCATCTTGCCCTCATCAGGGCGATCTCATCTTTTTGGCCTACACGGTCCACCCTCCTCCCCCTCGGTCCCTTTTGGGGTGAACTTGCCCCGTGTTGGGGCTACTTCACCCCCTTCCAAGGTGAGCTAACCCTAGCATGGGGCAGATCCACCCCAGGTGACTCCACCCCCTCTCGGGGCGAGCTCACCCCCTTCCGGGGCCACTCCACCCCCTGCCGGGGTGAGTTCGCCCCAGCTCAGGGTAGCTCCACCCTCTCCTGGGGAAAATCCGCCCTCACTGCAGGGGCGAGCTTGCCCTAGCTCGGGGCGAGCTCGCCCAACTCAGGGTGGCTCCGCCCTTCTCTTAGGGTGACTCCGCCCTGGCTCCCAGGGCAATCTTGCCCCAGCTCGGGGTGGCTTCGTCCTCCCTAGGGCTGACTCCACCCTGGCTCCCGGGGCGATCTCACCCTAGCTCAGGGTGGCTCCGCCCTCTCTTGGGGTGATTCCGCCCTTGCTGCCAGGGTGAGCCTACCCCAGCTCGGGGCAACTCCGCCCCCTTGCTGGGGCGAGCCTGCCCCAACTCGGGGCAACTCTGCCCCCTTGCCAGGGTGAGCCCGCCCCAGCTCGGGGCAAATCCGCCCCCTGTGTGGTGGCCCATGCTATTTCCCCCCCTTTTTTTTTGACTACCTAAAACTACCCATTTTTCTTTTCCCCCCCGCCCACAAAACTTTTCTTTTACCTTTTCATTAACTATTTTAAAACATGCTAAATGATTACAATACATGGCACAGTTTTTCTTACTCACCTAGCGGGGCACCGCAAAGTGAGCTCAGCATCTCCACAGTTCGTTCGCTTAGTGAATGATCTCCGTATCATAATCCTGCGACATCGTTGCTCCGTCTCCTCTTCCTCTTCTCTCCTTTTTTCTCAATTGCTATAGTAACAATGAGATAAGGTAATTCTTCCAATTACCTTTTAACCCTTCTTTTCTCCCTAGTTTTTTTAAATAAAATGTATTTTTTACCTTTTATTTAACTTTTTTTCTCCTAACTAATCCCCTTCTTTTCTGGAGCCGCCATTTGCAAACCGTATGTCCAATCGACTCCATTAAAAAGTCAAAGTTGCTTAGTTTTTCACACTCTATTGAATGGTTTATTCCATTTCTTTCTATTGAGAAGTCATCCGGGGCCCCCTTGTTTCTTCCCCAACTGCCCTCTCAATGGGGCATACCCTATCATGTCCTTCCATCCATTTGAGGCAGGCACTGGGGCATCCCTCTCCTTTTTCCCTCCGCTTGGACAGCTCATTCAACCTTTTTTAGGCTAGGGCATCAATCCCTACCACTTTCTTCATCACCGACATTTTATTTTTCTTCGAAACACTATTATTCTAACAATATTTCAAAGAGGGAAAAAATGTAGACACCCAAATTTGATCACTCCTGTATGATCAAATTTACCTCTTTATTCATCCATTGTGTCAATATTAATTTATTTAATTAATATTGCACTTCCCACATAAGATTCTTAAATTATTTAATTTAACAATTAAACACTTTATCTGGAACCTTTCTCCTCTCTAAATTAAATAAATACACCAATTTATTTAATTTAGTCATTTTAATCTTTTTGAATTAAAATCAATTTAAAATTCTTCTTTTCTTTCTTGTCACATCCTCCATAACCCATCTCTAATTTGGATTAATTTAATTAATTCATAATTAAGATGTGCACCCTCTTAATCAAGGATTAATGTCACATCCTCCTACATTTGCCACTTGTCTTTAATCTTCCATGAATTATCATAATCAAGTATTTGCACAACTTTAATCAAAGTCATTAGCCACTTTTAGCACCACTTTTTAGTCAATCTTTCCATTTTCCTTTCTTGGCATTGACCCTCTTTCCTATGTGAATTTTTAATTCACTTTTATTCATCCTAGGTCTCTCTCCTCCCCATGTGAATTTTTAATTCACATTTTATCTTTCCAAGGCTTCTAGAATATTTGACCTTTCACCTCATGCACATGTGACCAATTCCCACCTTTTTGGAGACCCTCTCTTATCCATTAGATTCTCTTATGAATGTGAATTTTTAATTCACATTTATTTCTCTAACCACTTTCTCTTTTCCCATGGAGATTTTTGAGAAATTCAAAAATTCTTCAAATGTCATTTTCACTCCCCACTTGGGGACAAGAAGTTCCTTTTTGAGGAAATCTTCTCACCCCCAAGGTACTTGGAAGGTACTTGTCCTTCCTCCACATCATGTACCTCCCTTCCACATCACCTACACATCATCTGACCCTTAGCCATCTCACATTCCACATGTCAAAATGTGAGGGCTTGTGAGTCCTCAACTCACCTTAGCCCTTCATCTTGGCCTTGTTGGATAAATCCCAACCATTGAATTCTCTAGAGAATTCAAGTTTCTCTATAAATACCCCATCCTCTAAGGCATTTGGGGGGACTTAGCCATTTTGCAACTAAATGCTGCCATTTTGTGCACTCCTCTAGCCATCAATTTCATCCATTTGCATCTACATTCAAGCATATAGTTAAATATTGCATTTAGTCATTTTAAGAGCCATCAAGGGCCAACCAAGGAGTTTCAGCTGCAAAGGGGAGGTATATCTATTTATCATCATTTTACACTCTTTCTCTTTGCATTTACAGATTCCTTAGGCTAATCTTGAGGTGTTTCTTTATGTTTCTCTATTGAATTTTAATTGGTTAGAATAGGTTAAACATTTTGATATCACATAAAGATTGTGTTATTCATAGAAAAAATACAACCCCATATTCTCCACAACAAAATTGAGTTGTAGAAACAATGAACATGACACTGATGGAGAAGACTAGTAGTATGTTGAGTGGTGCTGGTCTAGAACAAATGTTTGGGCTGAAGTTGTTTCCACTTCTTGTTACCTAATTACAAATTTCCTACATCAGCTCTTATTGATAAGATATCTATAGAGGCATGGTTAGGTTGCAAGCCTTCATTAAGGAATCTTAGAGTTTTTGGCTGTGAAGCATATGCACATGTGCCAAAGGAGAAGTGAAAAAAGTTGGAGAACAAGGCTATGAAATGTATCTTCATCGAATACAACTATGGTGTGAAAGGATACAAGCTTTGTGATCCTGTTGCACAAAAGGTAATACATGGTAGAAGTGTTATTTTAACAGAAACTAAGCCTTGTTATGCTATATTGCAGCCATAAAAAATTAAACAGGAAGATATGATTCAATTTCCTTCTACACCTAAGAAAGTTGAATCAAGGCCCATGGATAGAGAAGAAGTTGAGGAGAGCCCATCTAGCTCTGAATCTTTAGAAGAGGAGGAATAATCTCCAACTCAACTTGTTCATAGGTAGACAAGGAATAGACAACCACCTGAAAGGTATACACCTGATGATTAGAGATGTATTTTTTCTTTGAATACTAACATGGATGAAACTAGATCAGTAGAAGAGGCATTATGTATGAATGATGCAGAATCCTAGAAGATTGATATGGATGAAGAAATGATAGCTTTGAAAAAGAATGATACATGGGGTCTTGTACCATTTCCTGAAGGACGAAAACCTATTGGTTGTAAATGGGTGTTCAAGAAAAATATTGGTTCAAATGAAAGTATTGAGAAATACAAAGCAAGGTTGGTTGCAAAAGGTTACTCTCAAGTTCGAGGTGTTGATTATGGTGAGATATTTTATCTTGTTGCAAAAATGACATCCATTATATTTTTGCTTTCTATTGTTGTTGCTTATGATTTAGAGGTTGAGAAAATGGATATTAAAACTACTTTCCTTCATGGTGACTTGGAGGAGGATATTTATATTACACTGCCAGAGCACTACATGGTGAAAGGTAGAATTAAATTGGTTTGCAAATTGAAGAAATCTTTGTATGGCCTAAATTAGTCCTAGGATGTGGTACGAAAAATTTGATACACATGTGTTGAGTTTGGGATTTGAGCATTCTAAATAAGATCATTGTGTTTATTACAAAATTGATGGTGATCGTTTCGTGTTTATTGCATTATATGTTGATGATATGTTATTTATTGGTAAAGGGAAAGGTATGATTTCAGAATTGAAATCTCAACTTGCTGCTTAATTTGAAATGAAAGATCTTGGTGCAGCTAAACACATTCTTGGGATGGAAATTAAAAGAGATAGAGTGAACAAAAATCTATGGCTTGGCCAAAGTAAGCATGTCAATTCAAATTTACAAAGGTTTGATATGTAGAATTGTATACCATTGTGTTTTCTCATTTCAACTATAACAAAGTTATCTATTTTAGATTGTCCAACATCCCTATCAGAGATGAAAGACATGAGTAGAGTGCCTTACCAAAGTGAATTTTAAAATTTGATGTATGCTATGGTTTGTACTAAACCAGAAATTTCCCAAGCAGTGTGAGTTCTTTCCAGATATATGTCTAATCCTAGTAGAGGTCATTGGGATGTAGTTAAAAGGGTCTTTAGATATTTTTGTAGTACCTCATATTATTACTTGTGTTATCATAGTAATATGACTAAAGATGAGATTTCCCTTGATATTCATGGTTATGTGGATTCAGATTGGGAAAGTGATGTTGACAACATATGATCCACCAATGCTTATGTGTTTACTTTATTTGGTTGTGTGATTAGTTAGATGAGTAAGCGAAAAACTGTGGTTGCTTTGTCCACTACTGAAGCAGAGTATATGGTAGCTGCTCATGCTTGTAAAGAAGCCATTTGGCTTAAGAGATTGTGTTCAAATATTGAAATAAAACAAGGTGCAGTGACAATTTATTATGATAGTCAGAGTGCAATATGTCTAGCCAGGAACTTGACATTTCATGCCAGGTCCAAGCACATTGATGTACTGTAGACACGTAAATTGTATTGATTGACATTGGACATCTGATCCTCACCACTAACATCGTTTCATCCTGAATCATTCTTCAGTCTAACCATTTAATCAAATACCTTTATTTGATTAAAATCATCAATATTCCTCTCTTAATTAAATAAATCAGTTATCTAATTAAGTCACCTTTTCTTGATAATTAAATTAACCATTTTGATTTAATTATCCTATTTAATTAAATAATTAATTTTATTTGATTAAATCTCTTAAGTCTATCTATTAAATAAAATAAATTAAAACCTTATTTAGTTTAATCAACATCATCACTTTTAATTAAATAAATCAAAATCTTTAATTAATACCTTATCACATTCTTCTCATATTTGATTTAAATAAATCCACAAATTTAAGTCAAATAGGTCACATCATTTAACCCCTTCATTAAATTAATTAAATTTGATTAATTTAATCTCCTCTCATGTCACATCCTCTAGCTTTTACCACTTGCACATGAAAATAGATTTAATTGATTTATTAAATCTCTATTTTCCTTCAACAAGACATCTTTTAAGGAATATTCCCCAAGTTTGAATTCAAAATCCAAGTGGGATAAGTCCTTCCAACAAGGCATTTACTCTCTCTTACATGTCCTTTGCCTTGAGCCAAGTGGCATTCAATGCATTCTTCCTTCCCTCTTGCATGTCATTTCAACAATTTCAAAATTCAAATATATGCATTTATTGGCACAATCCTCAAAACTTGCACATCCTCCATCCACTCATAGGTTGACAAGTGGCACTTTTCCATCGGCTAATTCTTAGTCCCACATTGCTCTATTTTGAACATTCATCCATCTTAGCATTCTATAAATAAGAGGCTAATCTCCTCATTTGATCATCCACAATTTGAGTAAACTTACTATGCTCAAATCATTAGCAAATTCCATCCATTATCATTGAGTCCATAGCTAGATTATGCAGAAATTTCTATTGGAGCAATCATCAATCATCAACAAAGTGTATCACTCTTCATCACACATCAATCTTGCATCATAGGAGTTGGGAAAGGGCCAATTTTCACATCAAATTGGCACCAATTCCCCCATGGGATCAAGAGTTTGCTTGTTTTGATAGGATTTTAATCTATTTCATTTGTGTTCTTCATTCTTCTTTCCTATTTTTAAACTATGCTAATGGATTTCATGGGGAATTCTTGTTCTTGCTTGCATTTCATCTTCTAATGTGTTTGTTCATGTTGTTTTGTAGGTACTAGGATTGGGGTTCACACATTTGGCACTAGAAGGAGGGCAATCTCACCTTTCAATCACATTTTTTTATTATCAAAATTACGTGTTTTTCTTTGTTTATAGGTTCAACGTTGTTGTTCAGCACTGCTGGTTCTCCAGCATCTCTATATAGGACTGCTAGAAATTCAAACTCTTACGCTTTAGTCTTCCTGCCCAGAGATTTAAATTTTAAACTGCGCCGCCGGACCTGTTTAACCCATGAGAATTTTCAAAAAAATCAAACTGCACCACTGGGAAAAAGGTCGACACATTCACACTCACTAGCTTGACTACAGAGCGACGTTGACTGGAAAGTGGCGCTATACAACACCGCTGGAGAAATCAAACTACGACGCCTTCACGGATTGCACCGTTGGAGGGGAGTATGAAGTGAAATTTAATTTACAGCATGTGCTTTTTTTCAAATTCTGCTTCTTTTGTCTGTTTGACCTCTATTTTGCAAAATATAACTAATTTTTTCTTGTAGGTTGAATCAATTAAAGACGAAGAGGAAGAGAAGCATGATGATGTCATTTCACAAAAAACAAGTGTTTTTAAACACTTTAGTGTTTCTTTAACACTTTTTGAGGATTCATTACTCCTCTTAAGGAAAATTCGTCATCTTTTATGCTCAGGATCTACTAATCTCGTTTGGGCTTTAAAAAGAACTTTTGAATTTTTGCTACAAAAAGCTAAAAATGAATATTAGGACTCAAATCTACTAAAGTTTTTTTTGGGATTAGAAATTGAACAACAAAATTCATCACACTTACTTTGGTGTTTTTAAAATGAACTCACAAGTGTTTTGAAAGGTTAAAATGAACACGTGCAACTTTGTTTTTGTGATTTCTTACTTAAACTAGCATCATCGAAAAGGACGTATGTGCTTCTCTCGTGCTTTATAGCGATCTTGAGAATCAAAAAGCCTTTTTTATGATCTTAGGTTGAGATAAAGCAGTCACCTCCACACTTCATTTTGGGAAATAAAATTGAACAAAGCTTGCGAGTGTGAGTTAGGTATGTCATGTGGGTTCTCCCTTTGTTTCTAAACGAAGGTCAATCGAACTAAGGATGTGCTTGCTCGCTATTGTTTACCTTTAGAGGGGCCTACCTAAGAGACACATCTGGAAGGAGAACTCGAAGGCAACTCCAACTGGTTTTTCATTTAGGCTAGTATATAAATGGATAAGACTAAACGGTCAAGTCCTCATGGTATGTAGGCCTTAGCCGTACAGTGTCTTTCAGAATGGGGTACTACCATAAAAAGTATAAGATCCCCTAGTAGGATTGATTAAAGCATTTAGTGGCTTGTTGGATGCTCACAAGGTGCCATGTCCCCGATGTCCCATGATTAAGAACCTTGTTTGTAGTAGCCAACTAGTCCATCCAACGAGTTTATCAAAGTGGTGCATTGGAACTTAGATTCCAAGAAGTTGTTTGCCATGTCTGATCTTGGTTAAAATATAGATGTTAAGACTTCATTCTTAACATACCTTTATTTTTTTCCTTGGTTGCATGTAAAATCATCTCTTCTACTACGAAGGGCATGAGGCAAGACCACCAAGAAAAACATACCAATTGAGCTAGGATGTTATATTGCTTATGAGTCAAAACACTTTGCTTGTTCAAAAACATTGGGAAACAAACACTTAACATCATCATTCAAATTTCAAAACCCTTTAGGAGGTAAATACAGTTGACCAGGTTCATGTGTTATTGTTTTTCCCTTTGGATTCACATCCTTAGAGGTTTCTAAACACTTGAACTTACATCTCAATTTACCTACTAAAGATCAACAATAGGTAACCCTTGCCTTGAATTCATCAAATTTCCACATAACATACTTTGTGGGATTCAAAGAAATTAAGACATTGGACATATAGTTTGGAAAAAACTAATCAAAAGAAGTGTTTGTGGTAAAATAAAGTTACTAAGCAAAGATAACAAAATGGACTCTCGCGTGTGTTGAAACCTCATGATTTCCAAGAAATTCAAAATCCAAAAATGAAAGTCCTTGATTCAAGGTTCAAAATCCATAAATGTATGCTCAAATTGAACCACTCCTTATTTATAGAGGTCCTTAGAAGCATTGCATGTTCTTCAATACCGAGGTCTAGGTAAACAAAGTGTCTTTCTAGGTACATCTTAGGATCAAAATCAAAATCTTTTTCATCCATCCTTCAAACATCAAACCAAAAATCATCTCACCATCATCTTCTGAGAAATCTTGAAATTATCCTTCATGCTAGGCTTTTTGGAAAAAATCAAAATCATCAAATTCTTGACACAAAATCCTTGAAATCTTTATCAAATCATCTTTGGCTAGGTATGTGTAGATGCATCCTTTTGCATATGCTTAGTCAAAATTATCAAACCATCTTATTTAGCTAGGTATATGTAGATGCATCCTTCTTCATATGCTTGGTTAAATTATCATCTTGTTTGAATAGGTGTGGGTAGATGCATCCTTCTCCCTACACATATTCAAATTATCATCCTTTTAGAAAATATATCCCTTAGATAATCATCTAACATCTTAGGGTCTATTTGTTCAATCAAAGCAAACCAAAAAATCAATCAAGTCAAGGAAAATCCAAAAAAATAAAAATCCAAAACATATCCAAAAGTCCTAAAATTCTAGTGTACCCCTCAAGATTTATCAAAAGATCAAACATCCACATCATACATCTCTTGCATCATCAATCATATCACCTTTTGATCCTCAAGATATCCTAAAAATTTCTCTTTTGTGCTTAAAATAAGATCAATCCAAAGAACTAGAGATTCATCTCCCATATTCTTGAAAATTGATCCTTGTTTTATGGTTCAAACTAAATCTCAATACAAGAAGAACATGGAAGCCGAAAAAGAAACGCCCACTTCAAGTGACCTAAGCGAAATGAACGCTGAATAAAATCCCATCGAATCAAGCAATCCTTTGACTAACTCATCATCACAAAATCCACAAGAGGAAATTCAAGAAGAAGATCTTACCTTTGGGATGTCGCATGAAGAAATAACTGAAATGCTCCAAAATACGGAGAACCATAAGATCATCAACATCATGATGAGGCTTAACCCTTCACTATACATGCTCGAACTAGCAAAACAAGGGGCCAATTAACATTTTGATTTCGACGTGAGCTCTATAGTGGAACCATCTTTTGAGGTCATGCCTCTAATTTCATCCACACTCCCCATCTCATCTACACCCCCATCCCAAAGCATCACTCAAAACATTCCAAAAATCACATCTTTTGCTCCAACTCAACCTAATTTCAATAAGGGAAATGCATTTCTTAATGCTATTCAAACACACCCCCTTGTTAATAATCAAGACTTGGATGCAAACACCATTTTGGAACAAAACATACCCCAAAATCAATTACATAAGTATGCCCCTCTCACTTTCCATAATCCTAATGATCCATCATCATCATCCTTCCGCGCAACACCCCAAACCTCTCTCCTCATAACTTCACAAGGAGAAGGTGACATGTTCGGACTTGGGGGCATTTTCGACACCACATCATTTTCTCAAGAGATCACGCCCCTCACATTTTCATCTCTTCCACCATTACCACCATTATCCACACCTCTAATTGGCTTGGGGCTTCCACCTTTACCAAATATCAATCAAATCAACATTCCAAACACCAATTAAAGCATCACGTCAAACTCTCAAAACTTTTCATCGATATCACAACAACATATGACAACTACACAAGCAATCACAACATCATCAACCACCCTCCTAACATCTCAAAGCATGGGCTCTCAAGGACCAACCACATCAATCACACCATCCACCACTCAAACCACTAACACGACATCACCGCTCACCACCACCACAAGCACCATTCTGAATCCACCAACAAACTCCAATTTATCAAACCAATACAACATGTCATTGCAAGCCGCTCAACAAGCTACTTATCAAAAGGAATTCCTATAAGTGCAAAAGTAAAAAGCTGCACAAATAGCTGCTCAACAAGCCACACAATTAGCTTCCTGACAAGCTGCACAAGCAGCACAAGATGCTCAAGCCGCCCAAATTGCACAACAAGCGCAACAAGCTGCACAAGCCCAAGCCCTATTGCAACAACAACAACAAGAAGCTGAATTACAAGCACAAAAGGCTGCTCAAGCCCAAATTCTATTGCAACAACAAATGACACAAGCACAAGCCCAAGCACAAGAAGTTCAAGCACAAGCTCAAGCTTAGGCGCATGCCCAATATCAAGCACAACAAGCACAAGCACAAGCATAGTTTCTTGCACAAAAACAAGCAGCACAACTACAAGCATATCAACAAGCAATAAAACAATATCAAGAGTAGCAAGAAGCAGCCCAAATTACAGCCCAACAACAAGCATTATTGGAACAACAAGCACAACAACAGGCTTAGCAATAGGAAATCTTAGCGCAACAACAACAAGAACAACAACAAGTATTGTTTATACAACAGCAAGTCCAAGCATACCTGGCTTGAGAAAATGTGCAAATACCATCAAACAACTCACCAAACAACCCACCCATCCAACCCATAATTGAAAAACCCCAGAACACCTTCATCCCACCCCCTGATCCACAAAACAATGTAACAACACAAATCAGGTTGCTCTCGCAACAAGTGCTCAATCTTCAATCATGGCGAACCACAAAAACACCAAGTAACTTGTGTCCCTATCCATTTGACAGGAGCCTTGTGATGAAACCATTCCCGAAGGGATTTGAGATCCCCAAGTTTGACAAATATCATGGGACAGGAAACCCTGAAGATCACATCAGGGAATTCTAGGTTCATTGCATGGAAGTTGCATATGATAATACCTATCTGATGTGGCTATTTCCTAGGAGTTTGGTTGGCCACGCTATGGAATGGTTCTCTCACCTACCTACAGGCATCAAAACATTCCAAGAAATTATAGATGCATTCATTAAAAACTACGCATGCAATATCGCAATGGATGTCATTCTAGAAGAACTCTCAGCTCTGAAACAAGGTAAGAATGAATCATTCGCTGCAGTCCTACAACGATGGCGATCCAAGGCCAATAAGAGAAAATGGACCATGCCCGAGGAACAACAAGTTTGCACCATCATATCCAACCTTGACAACCTCTTGGAATTTCATCTCAAGGTACAAGGGATTACCATGTATGACCAATTGATCTCCAAGGTACTCAACATCGAACAATCCCTTATGACACAACCCACAGGATCAACTTCATACCCCAAACAAAAAAACAACCACCCACCCACCAATTACAATGAAAAACCTCACACATGGGAAAGGAACAAAAATGTAACTAATAGTGCCCCTCGCCAAAATACACCCGCACCACAAATCCAAATCCAACACCAAAACAATCATCAAGCAACACAACAACCAAACAATAATCAAGCAATTCACAATGTCAATGATCAAAGGGGACCACCCCAATAGAACAAGAATTACCCCAAGCAAAAGTACACCGCTTTTGGGGAACCACTTGAAGTCATCATGAAGAAATTGATAAATGAAAAACTCATCAAAGCTCCCACCTATGAGAATTACCAAGAACCGGATGCAAAACCTCCTTGGTATAATGAGAATCAACTCTGTGACTTTCATAAAATCAAAAGGCATACCATGAATAGTTGTATGAGGTTAAGAAACATAGTTCAAGATCTCATCGATCAAAGAATAATAAACGTGGAATAGCCAATAGGAAACCAAAACCTTAAGATATACATGAATCTGATGCCCAACCATGGCAATAAAGGGAATAATAACATAGATAAGGGGAAAGAAACCTTCAAGAAAGTAAATCATGTATATGACCATGTCCTTGCATCCTTGGATGACTACTGCACTACGATCACTATCAAAGGAGCCCATGCCAATTGTGGAGTCACCACAAGAGGCGAAAAAGTTACCATTACAGGAACATCCCAACCAAACAAAGTCCCTGCACCTAGATCTGTCCCCAATGGATATAACATCCTTGATCAGCTCAAAAGAACGCCAGTGCAAATCTCCATCATGGAGCTACTAAAAATCTCATCTACCCATAAGAAAATCCTCGAGGAAGCATTGGCTTCATCCACTATCCCCACAGATCTTGATGCGGAACAATTCCAAGCTATGGTCAAAAATATCATTACGCCAAATCTCCTCACATTCTTCGACCAAGATTTTCCTGCCCAACCATCTCATAACTGTGCACTCCACTTAGAAGTCCTAGTACAGAAAAGAAAAGTCAAAAGGGTCTTGGTGGATGGAGGTGTGGGCTTGAATATTTGTTCTCCCAAGCTCATCAAACAATTAAAAATCTCAGAGGATTCTATCGACAAAGGAAAGGGTATCACAATAAGAGCATATGATGATCAGGAAAGAGTGTCCCAAGGCACAATCAAAATCCCTATTCAAGTAGGGCCATCCATCATGGAAACCACTTGTCAGGTCTTGGACCTCAACTTGCCATATAACATCCTCCTAGGACATCCATGGATTCATGCAATGCAAGCAGTAGCATCAAATTTCCATCAATGTGTCACATTCACATATGAGGGACAAGAAGTCACCATCCATGGAGATCCCAAATCATTCTCCTACTGCAAAATCCTCGAGGCAAAGTACTATAATGTACCACAAGTACCTAAAAATGATGAGGGCCCATCTACACCATACATTGATCCAACCGCTCTTGCATCCACTTCTGTGACAGAGACACCTGCCACTCCCGCCATTCCCACCATTTCTGACATTAAGGTCATCATCAAAGATAACGGTTATGGAAACTACATGATCCCTAAAAATTATTTTGTGGTAGGAGAGTTACCACAATCTCCTAGATCACAGGGACGTCCACAAGTAAATGAAGCCTCCACATCTAAAATGTCTCCTGGAAACTATCCCAACTTTACAAGTTGGGGAGATCTCAGTCAAGAGGTTATCAAGGAAGATCCATCTCATATGCTATACCAAGATGAGAGACCAGTAGCTGATTTACCAATGGATGACAGAAGCAAGGGTCTGCAAATGATGCTCACAATGGGCTATGACAAAAATCAAAGACTTGGGAAAAATGACAATGGGATTATAATACCTATCATTCTGGAGATACGAATGGGAAGTCTTGGCCTCAGATGTACCCCTTCGAGTATAACCATATGTGGCTGAGGTCCTCCAGTTAGAAAGGTCAAAAATCCTCCTCAACAAACTGCAGTTGAACTGCGCTTACCAGTATCTACAGGTCATGTCATAGATAACTTCACATTTGACATAACCGACGTTTGTAGTAGTAGTGATGACAAGGATCCCATGACCAAATTACCTAGGCTATTGGAGGATACCACTCTTTTCATGATTAGCACCTTATCCTTTGAATCAGACCATCAAAATCATGAAATCCACCTAGTATACCCCCAACTCATCGACTATGACCAACGAGGACCACTAGTTCTTGATACATTCAAAAATGATGAGGCACTCTCAAAATTTATGGGACTACAGGATAACATTCCGTATGGGGATCACAAAGCAGGGTTCAAAATTGAGCTAGATACACATGCCTATTATGGGGAAATGATTGAATCCCTCAGTAGCAAAAGTGAGAAATTAAGAATAATATCTAAGTCCTTGAGTGAAAAGGACATTGTGGCACTCTCCGACCAGAAAAAAGTAAAAATAAAGGATGCATCCAATGGTGAAAACCTCTCTGAGGTGCTCAAGGATGGGGGATTCAATCTTCCTTTTAGAGCTCTTCATCAAGAAAAATCAGCAGTCCTAGTAGAAAAATGCAATCCGGTCAACCTGGAACAGAGGAAACCCCACACATCACATTCTATGTGGAATCATTTCTATCAGAAGAACAAGAGCTCCTAACAGCCTTCCTAAGAGAGAGATAGATAAACTTCGCATGGAGCTATGCTGACATGCCAGGGCTTGATCCAAAAATCATGGTTCACCACTTAGCAGTGTACCCATAAGCAAAGCCTGTTAAACAAAAGCTTAGAAAAATGCACCCTCAGATCGCCCTGCTAGTAAAAATGGAACTAAAGAAGTTATTAGATGTAGGATTCATTCGACCAATAGATTATCCAGAACGGGTGTTAAACTTGGTGCCTATCTCAAAACCCTATGGGGGCATCAAAATCTGCATAGACTTCAGAGACTTGAATAAAGCATGTCCAAAAGATGATTTCCCATTGCCCAATATTGACATGATTGTAGACATGACGACGAGACACAAAATGCTTTCCTTGATGAACGGTTTTTCAGGTTATAATCAGATAATAATTGCTAAAGAAGACCACCACAAAATGACCTTCACTTGTCCATGGGGACTTACTGCTGCAATATGATGCCATTCGGCTTAAAGAATGTAGGAGAAACATACCAAATAATCTTCCATGACATGATTCAGAAAACTGTCGAATATTATGTTGATGACATTCTAGCCAAGTCCAGAAGGAGAAAGGATCACATAGCAACCCTAAGTGCCATTTTTGATAGGCTAGAGGAGTACAAGGTCAGATTAAACCCAAAGAAGTGCATCTTTGACGTACAATCAGGAAAATTGCTAGGATATATAGTATCAATGAGAGGTATTGAGGTAGATCCAGCAAAAGTAAAATCAATCCTTGAGATGGAGGCACCCAAAACATTAAAGCAATTGAGAGGTCTCCAAGGCAGACTTCAATCCATTCGTAGGTTCATAGCATACTTGGTAGACAAACATAACCCATACTCTCACCTACTCCACAAGGGAGTAGTGTACAAATGGGATAACAAGTGTGAAGAAGCCTTCAATAAAATCAAAAAATATCTACTTACACCACTAGTCCTAATGCCACCAATCCCAAGAAAACCATTAATTCTCTATGCATCAACAACAATAGTAGCCCTTGGAGCTCTCCTAGCTCAGCATGATGAAAATGGAATAGAAAGGACCATCTATTACATCAGTAGAACAATGGTTGGGCATGGGCATGAGCTAAACTACTTATTCATAGAGAAAGAAATCCTAGTAGTAGTGTTTGCATCACAGAAATTCAGACACTACATGTTGGCACACAAAATAAAACTCATCACCAAAATCAATCCTCTCAAGTACTTACTGTCGAAAACAATGCTCACTAGAAGAATGGCCAAATGGGTGATGATACTATCCGAATACAACATTAAATATGTGAAGCAGAAAGCAATCAAAGGCCAAGTCATTGTAGATTAGCTTGCAGAAGCACCAATCTATTCAGAGAATCCTCTCATCTCAAAGTTTCCAGACAAATCTACTTTTAATCTCAACATAGCCGACCACTGGAAACTTTACTTTGATGGCTCATACACACAACATGGATCAGGAGCCAGTGTCTTCTTTATCACGCCACAAGGGGACTGCATACCAAGGTCTTATAAACTAGCGTTTCCCTACACCAATAACATTGTAGAATATGAGGCTTTAACCATAGGTCTCAAAATAGCAGTGCAGTGGAACGTTATATATCTCAGAGTATATGAAGATTCTCAATTGATAATAAACCAAGTGAATGATGAGTACCAAACTAAAGATGATAAGCTCACTCCATACAAGAAATTGGTGGAGACTCTCAAAGAATCCTTCATCGAGATTACATTTGAGTAGATACCTAGAGCCAACAATAGAGCAACAGATGCCATGGAAACAATTGGATCCTTACTGGACATCCCCCACAACGTTCCAAAATATGAATTCTTGATAGAGCAGCTTCTCATGCCGACATTCAAGGTACCAGAATCAGAATTCATGTGCAAAATCATTGGTCCCGGTGATCCTTGGTACCACGAAATTTATACATACCTTCAAATAGGTTTCATACCTGCTGACTTACCCTCAACCCTAAAACGAACCTTTGTAAAAAAGGAATCCTAATTCGTCATCCTAGGAGATACCCTATATCATAGGAGCATAGAAGGAACCTTACTGCGCTGCTTAAATGCTGAGGAGGCATTGACTGCTCTAACTGAAGTACATAACAATATCTGTGGTTCACACTCAAGTGGAATGACCATAGCCAAGAAACTGCTGAGGATGGAGTATTATTGGCCTACAATGGAAAGAGAGGCACATGACTACGTCAAAAGGTGTCTACAATGTCAGCAACATGGGGACCTCATCCATGCTCCAACTCAAGGACTTCATCCCATCATCACACCATGGCCCTTTTCGCAGTGGGGACTCAATCTCATTGGAAAAATCACGCCCACTTTGTCTAATGGCCACAAATTCATCATAACCACCACATAGTACTTTACTAAATGGGTGGAAGCCATACCCATGATGTATATAACTAGGAAGTAGATATCAAAGTTCATCTTGAACTATCTCATTTTCTGCTACGGTGTCCCACAAGCCATTATCTCAGATAATGGGACACCATTCAAGAATTAGGATGTCCGTGACTTATGTGAAAAATTCAAAATCCAACATCACTTCTCCACCCCATACTATCCCCAAGGAAATGGCCAATCAGAAACCACTAATAAAACCATTTTGAAAATCCTCAAGAAAATAGTCAATGATGCAGGTCGTGAATGGCATCTGCAACTCAATCTCGCCCTCTGGGCCTATCAAACTAGCATCCACACACCTACCGGCGCCACCCCCTTCTCCCTGGTCTATGGATCAGAAGCAGTACTCCCCATTGAGATCGAGTTCCCATCACTTAAGATATCACTGCAAAACCTCATCACGGATGAAGAGTACTGAGTATCAAGACTAAAAGAGTTGGACCTACTGGATGAGCAGCATATAGATGCTTTAAATCATTTGCAAGTCTACCAGAATAGACTCAAGAGGAGCTATAACAAGAAAATTAGAAGCAGGACTTTCCAAGTCAGAGAATTGGTACTAAAGGAGAATCAAAAGAATGTCCCAAACCTAAGCGGAAAAGGAAATTTTGAACCCAATTGGTTGGGACCATTTTTTATCACAACAAGCTACAAGTTAGGGGCATATTAGTTATCAACACTTGAAGGGGAACCTCTACAAGAGCCCATGAATAGCTCTTATCTCAAAAAGTTTTATGCCTAATCTTTCAAGGTATAGAACCAAAAAATTAAAAAAAACCAGAAAATGTCTTGAAAAAATGGTTACTTTGGTGAAAACCTGGCAAACAGGTGTCTTGGTGAGAACAAAAAAATCAAAAAAGCAAAAAATTCAAAAAAACAGAAAAAAGGATAAAAAAATAGTAAAGAAAAAAAATCGTCCTCTAGTGAAAACCACTTCGGTGGCACTTTGGAAAAGTACTTTGGTGAAAACCTGGAAAAAATGCACCTTGTGTAAATAAGCACTTTCCATCCACCAAGACCTTTACGACTTGTTCTACATCATCCATCCATTGCATGGCCATCATCCATCACTCATCCAACCGCATCATAGCTTGGTCCTGTTTTCGTATCATGATCCCTCCTAGTACTACTCTGCCCATCCTCTAGGTTAGTTTGTCCTACCTTTATTAGAGTAGTCTATTGCATCACACTGGTGGCATGTTCTCATCAGATTGGATTCATGTATATTCTTGAAGTCCTAAAAATCAGAAAATCCAAAAACATAAGAAAAACCAAGAAAATCCAAAAAATAGGTCAAAAGCCAATCAAAAAGTCAAAAACAAAGTCGTCTTCTTGAACTATGGGTCTTTGAGCCTTGAATGTAGGCAAGGTTGATCTTTGATCATCCCCCGAGACACTTAGGTCAGTCCTTCAGGAGTCTGTCATAATAAACTGACATTTCATCATGTATATCTCCATCT
>VDFB02151636.1:0-12381 GCA_007258455.2 Sequoia sempervirens | reverse complement strand
TGAAATGGAGTGGAATCCCCTTCTGTATATTGGTGACATCCATTTGAGATCACTTATGTCTTGGGCGGAAAATGAAGCAAATTATGGTAGGCAATGGGAAACATATGAGGAAGCCGAAAGGCATGAGCCTGTTCCATTGCGTCCTGAGAGTTCAGACCCACACACAATGTTGAAAACCTAGTTTACTCTAGCATATGGTTTTAATAATGATATAGCTAGGATGAAAATATTTGATCTCAGGAAACAGGTATATGCTGAGTTTCAGGAACAGACATACTCGTCTTGGAGACTGTCATATTCCAGAATTGAAAAGAGGTGGGAGAGATTAACCGTTGGGTTAAGAAAGTCTGAGCCTCACAGTCCCCTAAATTTTATAGTAGCCCTTAAACGATCGAGTAGATATATACAGTTGGGACTTCAAAAGAGGTTTGAATTGTGGTGTCCATTAACGTTTAGACCACCTATGCTAATGTGGCCCCTTTATCCCTACCAGGCTATAAATATTAATGAAGATACAAAATCCCGTAGGTATGAAGGATGGCAGAGTTATAGAGGTTTTTGTTACAAATTTGGAACTCCATTTCAGGAACATGCCTCAACCATTGATTTCAGAGAGACCGCCAAGAAGATTAATGTTAGAGGACCAGCATTGGGTTAAGTAGGGGGCAAAATGATGAGCCCAAAATATGCTCATAATTTGGATATCATGGTGTACTTTTAATACCTTTACTTATGTTGTTTATGGTTGTTTAACTCACTTGAAACCTTTTATTGGGGGATATCCTGTAGCAATACACTTTCATGTTCCTGTAGCCTATCATGTTGACATATCTATATTTATTACCCTGTTTGACTTCCCAAATGACTTGTATAATGCATGTAGTTTTTGAATGATGAAATAGATTTAAATATGTGATTAATGAATGGATATTGTGTATGTGCCATGCGCCTTTTCTTTCGCATCTATTACCTTGTGTTTCACAGGTTGTTGAAGAAAGTTTGATCGAGTCAAGCACAGCCAATCTCGGCCTTGCAATAAAGTCCATTTCCTGCACGACTTCGAGGAAGCTCTGGTGAAGACTCTTTGACCGAAACTATTGGGAAGGATTTTAAATGACATTTAATATGGAAAGAGTGGAGTGCTAGATTCTCTTTGGATCAGGTTGAACGGATAAATTCATTTATGAAGTATGTTACTCAATTTCGGGATACATTTTACATCCATGTCTTTCTCTATTAGGGTTAGTTAGTTCATTGTTTTCCTGATTTAAATAAGTGTTCCTCCTGCGCGGGTGAACAAGTAGTAAGTAGGAAGGAAGGAGATAGATAGAGAAGCAGATTATGTAAGAGTTAGAGTTATAATATGAATCAGAGTTTTTGTTAGTTTTCTGAAGCAGAACAATCAATGTAAATGATTTCACGTTATGAATAAAAGTTGATGGAGTTCTGAGCACAATCTTTTGTGTAAATTAGTTGATGCTTGCTAAGGGGGCCCACTTAGTAAGTATCTATAGGAGAGTAGTTGTTTATCCTTTGTTAATTCAAGTTATATTTCATTTTAGAAGTTTTAGCACAAGCTCAGTCTTATACTGTTCCTGCAGCATCGGGAATCCATCCCTATGTTTGTTCCTACAGCATAAGGCCAGTTTATAGTTTGTCTCTCAATCATAACTATTATGATTTTTGCTTTGATTGAGTTAAGAGAACTTTGTATTACCTTCCTGTAGCATAGATAGAATTTCTTTCCAAGTGTTTATTTTCAATAGGTCGTGACTGAAACTGGTTCTTAGTGCACATATAGTGCCGCTCCATTTAAAGCATACATTCCCTGGTTTGACAAGTAAATGAACGACCACGAAGAGGTATTAGTCACCTGCTGGAATGTCCAATTCCTAGGATAGGTTTTGCCATGATTTTCATATCCTTTTGTGGGCACGACCACAAAGCATACATCTAATTAGGTTCAATGTAAATGAGAACATACATACAGTCACTTTGCAGAGATAGATAGATACTTAATTTGAATGTGAATGAACAATGTATAAATTGAATGTAGATACCTATATTTGGTGATGAACTGTACAGTAATATATAAATTTGAGTATGCAATATATATATATATATATGCAGAGATAGATAGATACCTAATTTGAATGTAAATGAACAAGGTATAAATTGAATGTGGATACCTATATTTGTTGATCAATTGTTCAGTAATATATTAAATTCAAATTGCAAAATAGAAATATATATACCTTGTTAATTTACATTCAAATTAGGTTATCTATCTCTCTCTGCCAATATATATACATACATATATATATATATATATATATATATATATATATACATATACATATACATATACATATACATATATATATATATATATATATATATATATATATATATATATATATATATGTTTCCCATAGCCCTATCCATTTTCATGAAACTTACACATTTATCTATATCTACAAAATATATGGCCCTATTCATTTTAATGAGACTTACGCATATCTCTCTCCCTATATATATGTATATATATATTTGCAGAGATAGATAGATACCTAATTTGAAATTAATATATTACTGAACAGTTCATCAACAAATATAGGTATGTACATTCAATTGATACCTTGTTCATTTACATTCAAATCAGGTATCTATCTATCTCTACAAATATATTATATATATAGGGGAGAGAAATGTGTAAGTTTCATTAAAATGAATAGGGATATATATTGCAGATATAGATAAATGTGTAAGTTTCATGAAAATGGATAGGGTTGTGGGAAACATACGTGGATATGTATCATTTTGTACAACATATAAATGTATGGTAATGTTGTATTCGAGAGGGTTGGAAATATTTCTACCATAACAAAGCTTCAAGGGAGACTGGTCAATGATAGCATAAAGGATGGTTATGGAAATGACTTACCAAAAGAGCTGAAGGAGGAGAGTACATCGATCTAGAGGAGGTCATCGTTGCTCAAGAGCATGCAACAGAAAGTGAGAAATTTGAAAAATGTGAATAAACTGTAATGTGTAACTTGCATCGCACAAATGAGGATTGCTTGCATATAAATAGGTTTGTTGAATTTGAATTGGTAGCAAGTGGATTAATTTGAATTATGGGAGGGAATTTGATCTACATTCAATCTATTAATGGTAGAAGTGATAGCTTAATGGGTACGTAGGATTTCTGGTTGGTGATTTGAAGTGATATTAAGTTTGTTTTTGAATTGTAACCAATTTTTTTAAAAATTTATGATTATTGTTTTTTAGTGGATTTGTAAATAATCAAGTGATAATTAAGTGTTATAATGAAATTTTGCAATGCATAGTGAGCTTGAGAATTCGTGTTTTTCAATTTTGCAGGAAAATTCAAAAAAGATTATTATTATGGACATCCGGAAACCAAGTGATAGTAAAAGAATATGAGAAATGGGACATATTGAAATGAATTTTGTTCAAATATATTTGGAATTAAACCAATTGGCAAATATCTTATGTCAAACTCACTTTAATGCAAGAAGACTTATATTTTGGTTAATAAAATATCCTCACAACAACCTTTTTATTGGGAAGGTGGCAAATATTATTTACTGTGGAAATAAGATTATCATTATGTACCCACTGGAGGCTGTGGAACAGGCAACAAATGTCCACTTGCATTCAACCACTATTGAGAAGGTGGCAACAAAAATTCAACCCTAAGATAGGACATATTGTGAATTTAATATGAATATGCTGGTATCATACTTGAAAGGAAATTTGAAAATTTTATTGGTATAAATATACTTGCACTGATGTAACTTAAAGCACCATAGCTATACTATATGGACCCTATCCCATGGATCGGCCTTCTCCCTTTAGTTTTTTGTTTTTGAAAAAGGTAGAACTGGACCATTACTTGTACGGAGAAGGGTGTAAAGGTTAAGCCAATTACAGTTTATACTAGCAATCGCACCTTGGTATGCAATGAGTACACCGAAAAAGTGTGCATGGTCAATCATGAAATTTGTTTTATTGTTTACATACATTTGTGTAGTATACATGAGGTCAATTGGTAGGCTATTTAAAAAATGATTTTGTTTGTGCAACAAAGGTCTCAATGGAGAAGTGATAGCTTCAAATCAAATATGCATCTACTTACAAGGATCCAAACACAACTAAAACAAAACCTTTGAATCGGGAAGATAATAAGGCTCCATTACCAATAGGCTAATGATATGTTTGAAATAGGGTGAGAGGGTGAGAGGGGGGTATGTGGACAGAAAGAGGGAGAGATATGGGGAGAGAGAGAGGGCAGGAAGGGTTAAGGAGATAGAGATAAAGAGGAAGTTAGAGATGGAGATGGAGATGGAGATGGAGATGGAGATGGAGATAGAGAAGAGGAATATGGAGAGAGAGAGAGAGGCGAGGGGGGTAAAGAGATAGAGATAAAGAGGAAGTTAGAGATAGAGATGGAGATGGAGAGGGATATGGAGGGAGAGAAGGGTAAGGATAAACAGGAAGTTAGAGGTATATATGGAGATGGAGATGGAAAGGGATATGAAGAGAGAGAGAGAGAGAGGGGGGTAAGGATATAGAGATAAAGAGGAAGTTAGAGATGGAGATGGAGAGGGATATGGAGAGAGAGAGGGAGAGAGAAAGAGAGGACAAATGGATAGATATAGATCCAAAAGAGATAAATATATAGAGTGGGAGAGAGGGAGAGATGGAAATATAAATATAGAGATAGGAATTGATATATAGAGAGGGGTAGAGAGAGGGAAAGATATAGGGGTAAAGAGAGATGGATAGATAATGAGATAGAGGTAGAGAAAGATATGTAAGAATTTACATATGGAGAGATAGAGATAGAGATAGAGATAGAGATAGAGATAGGGAGAGAATAATAAGGATTGTGTGTGTATGGGTAAGAGAGATGTGGAGAGAGATATAGAGGGAGATAGATATGTACGAATAGATAGAGAGGGAGGCCAGCGGAGGTAGAGAAATATAGATAGGAGAGAGAATTGGAGAGATATATAAAGAGAAAGTGATAGGGAGAGGCAGAGGGAAAATAGGGATATAAAGGAGAGAGAGAGATAAATATAAATTGGGAAAGATAGAGAGGGAGAGATAGAGACAAAGACAAAGATAGACAGACAGAGATAAATATAAATAGAGAGATGAAAGGAGAGAGGGAGAGGGAGAGATAGAGATAGAAAGAGAGAGTCAATGAAAGAGGGGGAGATGGAGATAGAAATATAAAGATATAGGAAGTGATATATAGAGAGAGGTAGAGAGAGTAGGAGAGATGGAGGGAGAGATTGAGTAAATAAGAGAGAGAGAGAGAGAGAGATAATGAGTTATAAATAAATAGGAAGAGGAAGAGATGGAAAGATAGAAATAGAGAGGGCAAGAGTGAGAGATAAAGTCTGGGTGATATAGAAAATTAATAGAGAGGGAGAGAGATAGAGAGAGAGGGAGAGATAGAGATAGGAAAGAGAGAAAACAATGAAAGAGGGGAGATGGAGATAGAATACAAAAGATATAGGAAGTGATATAGAGAGAGGTAGAGAGTAGGAGAGATGGAGGAGAGATGAGTAAATAAGAGAGAGAGAGAGAGAGAGAGATAATGAGTTATAAATAAATAGGAAGAGGAAGAGATGGAAAGATAGAAATAGAGAGGGCAAGAGTGAGAGATAAAGTCTGGGTGATATAGAAAATTAATAGAGAGGGAGAGAGATAGAGAGAGAGGGAGAGATAGAGAGATATATATAAGTAGATTGAGAGGGAGGGAGGATATAAAAGTTGAGAAATATAGAAAGAGTGATTGGGAGAGAGGGAGAGAGGGAGAGAGGGAGAGATGTGGCTAGAGAGAGGGAGATATATAGAGATATATAGTGGGAAAGAGAGAGGGGAAAGAGAGAAAGAGAGATGGAAAGATAGAAATAGAGAGGGCAAGAGTGAGAGATAAAGTTCAGGTGATATAGAAAATTAATAGAGAGGGAGAGAGATAGAGAGATATATATAAATAGATAGAGAGGGAGGGAGGATAGAGAAGTTGAGAAATATAGAAAGAGAGAGTGACAGGGAGAGAGAGAGAGAGGGAAAGATAAAGAGATATATATAATGGGAAAGATAGAGGGGAAAGAGAGAAAGAGATGTAAGGAGAGGTAAGGAGATAGAGATGGGGAGAGAGATGGAGATGGAGATGAAAATGGAGAGAGGGGAAGAGAAATAGAGATAGAAAGAGGGGGATACAAAGAGAGGGAGAAAATGAGTGAGGGATACAAAGATGGAGACAGGAAGTTATATAGAGAGAGGTAGAGAGAGGGAGATATATATAGAGAGAGAGGTAGGGAGAAGTACATATGGGGAGATATCATAGAGATATGGGAAGAGAAAGAGAGATAGATCTTTATATTTTCTTCTTCCTCTCTTTCTTTATATTTTTTTATTATCTCTCAATCTCTCTTTTCCTCTCTCTCCCCTATTTCTCTCTATATTTATCTTCCCTTCTCTCTTCCTCTATATATATCTCTCTCATTTCTTCTCTCTGTGTATTTCCCTCTCCCTATCTTTCTCCCCTTACTATTTTTTACTATCCCTATTTATCTCCCCCCTCTCTCCCCTTTTCCCTCTTTATCTCTTGATCTCTTGTCTTCTATATATATATATTTTTGTCTATCTATCTATCTATCTATCTATCTATCTCTCTTTATGTGACTATCTATCTATGTCTCTCGTCTTCTCTCTTTTCCTCTCTCTTTCTTTATCTCTCTTCTTGTCTCTTCCTCTCTCCATATTTATTTCTTTAAATCTATACCTCTATTTTTGTATCTCTATCTCTCTTTTTATCTCTTTGTATCCCTCTCCATTTCTTTATTTCTCTCTATTTATTTTTCTCTCTTTCTCTCTTTATCTATTTTCCTCCTAATTGTGCAATGGGCACATTGAAGAGGTTTTAAAGGTGACTTATCATATTCTTAACCAAATGGCATGCAACCCTAAGCATAACTCCCTAGGATGTGTTATCCTTAGATTGTTGGCATGAAATGACTAATCAAAAGTTACCTCTCTCTCTCACTCTATAAATTTTAATTTATATTTTAAGTTTGAAATTTATTTTATTATGTAAATTATAAAAAAAAATCTAAAATAGAATTATTCTACAATAATTAATTTTTTAATAAGATAACTAATTATAAATTAAATTAATTTTAATATTTTTTAATTATTATTTGGAATTTCATAAAAAGATATAAATAATAAAAATAAATTTCAAAATTAAACCTAAATTAAAAATTAAAATAAATAACTAAATGGAAAGTCAAAATATATCAAAATCTAAATATTAATAAACATATTGGCTAATTTAAAGGCATTTCGGGTAATGTTAATGAGGGTAACGAGCAACCAATGGTGGATATTGGGCAAGAGGATGAGGGTTTTATGAATTCCAAGGTTGTTGGTCCTAGCCAGGATGATTTTGAGTCTCCTATTGGTAATAATGTTGAGCAGGTGAAGCAGATTGATGTTAAGGCGGAGTGGCTTGAAATTCTGGCTAATTTGATCAACATCCCTAAGAAGCATCAGGTGAAAGAGGAGGTAATTGAAGTTGAAGACTCCCCTGTAGAGGAGGATTTGGAGGGCAAAGATGGGGTTCGGGAGGAACCTAATGAGAATGTTGATATTCCTGCTGTTGAGCCGGTTAATTGGGAGGAGATTAATATGGACCTATTTTGTAGAATAGCGGAGGACGACACTCATAACTTGCTATCTCTTGTGAAATGGCTTTTCTCAGAAAAGAAGGAACTTAATTCCAAGCTTAAAAATTGGCAAGGTGTTTGTGTGGCGTTAGTGAATTGTAACCAAAAGGAATGGACAGTGAGAGGTAAGGTCAAGACAATGAATGTGATTCTTGATAAATTAGTTGTGGACGTCGACAGACTTGGTAAAAGCCATGAGGAAAGGTTGACCTCTCTAGAAATTGTTGTTCAAAGGATCAATAAGGAGCGGATTATGAGTATGGAGGAAAGAATGAACAAGCTCAACAATGATTTGTAGACTGTACTTCGAATCAATAATTATTATCTGAAAACTAGTGCTCAGGGCTTATTGATTTTGAATGATAAAGCCATTAAGTGGACTGGTAAGTCTTTGGATTTGGGTGAACATGAGGCGGCCATTGTTGAGGTTAACCGTATGAACCCGAAGGATAAGAATGAGGATAATGGTCTCGGTGAGGAGAAGAATTTGGAGGCTGGTCCTTACCTAAGAACGAGGAGCAAGACTAAGAAAAGGGAAGCCATTACATTCTAGGATCTTCAGGATGTGGTCAAGATGCACAACAGGGTCATTGCTGAAAAATATGGACTCGGCCAATGTACTTGATAAAATGTTGTAGTTTTTTGTTGTTGTTTTTGGTTGTTCAGCCTTTGTGTTGATGTTTTGTTGTTGGGTTGCTAACGAGTTTTCTAGCTTTATCTTTTGTTAGCATTTTTGAATTTTGAGGGTTGCGGGTATTACTGTTTCTTTCTTTTTAGTAGCTTTTCTCCATTCTAAAGGGTTTTGGGGCCCCTTTAAAACTTGTTTTTCTTAATTAAAAACATACTAAATTAAAAAAAATAATAACAAATAATAAACTTATTAAGTTAATTTAAATGATTAAGGGCGGGAGACCTAGCTCGATTGGCTAAATTATCTTGTAGGCAAGAGGTCACAAAGTCTAGTCTCTCCTCGTTTATTAGGTGTACTTTAGTTAATAGGAGGGGCTACCTAATTCCTATAGTCTAAAAAAGTTAATAATGATTAAATAAAAAAGTAAAACTATTTTTTAATTTATTATAATTGAAATATTAATAAAATATGTATCTAAAAAATATAATTAATGTATCACAAACAATATTAACATAAACTCAATATTAATAAATAAAAATAATAATTGTGGGTGGAAGGGCGTGCGCCCCTCCAAGCTGGCGAAGGGAGGTGGCATTTGATGTCATGGTGGTTGGGTGACGGGGCTTGGTGTACTTCATTGACACTCATGATGGGAAGTGATGTTGTGGCTTGTCTTTTCACAAGGCATACAACTCATAACTGAGGATAGCTATGGCTCCCTCTCCAATGCATTGTGATGAGGGCATTTTATGGTGAAGGATTTCCTTCCTTTTGCAAGGACATCTTGCACACTGAATGGGGTACCATTTGTGGATGATGACGACGGTCTTGTGATTTGCGTTCTTTATTTATTGAAAGCCAACATCATTTTTGGTGAACGACTTTCTTTGTAGGTGGGTGTGGTCTATACGGGTGTCCTTCTCTCATTCCAATTGGGTGCAATTTTCACTGGTTTGATAATGGCGAAGGGTTCAAAATTTTTCATTGAGGTCTCGATGGTGGGCCTCGTTCGTTTTGGGGTTGATACTCCAATTTCATTGAGGTCGTCGGTGAGGCAAGCATCGTTCAAGGAGGTCATTGATCAAAGATTAAAGAGAATTCTGCTTAATAATGATCTGTTGGTGGTGGCGGCTATGAAGATGGTTCTGGGCTCTGGTCATTTGGAGTGCATGGAGTACGGGAGGGACAATTTGCATGTCTCCTCTCATTTCCTGGCATCTATCCTAGACATTAAAGTTTCGAAGGCAGAAGCAAAAAGTTTGCTAGTTAAAAGGTTTAGAGAGGACTTGGTGGAAGGTGTGGATGAGGTTTTGAGCACGGTGATTGAAGGCAAGGGTTGCTTGAGGCCTTGCAATTTGGAACGGTTTTGCATAGAGGAGACGGTGAAATTTTTTCCATTCCTCCTAGATCTGCATGGGCTGGGTTTGATGAGACACCAGATGCTAGTGGCGGTAGCGGTTGAATTTTTGAAGAAATTCTTTGGGTTGTTGGAAGTTGGCAAAGTGGAGTGGAAATCTGAATTTGAGGATTTTGCTAAATTAAACAAGTTTCTATAAGTTGGGCTTTGGGTAGAGTTTTTTGATCTGTAGGGGCTGGGGTTAGCTTTTTAGCAATATTGTTGGAAGCCTTGGTAGTGATATAGCCATTAATATGGCTTTTTTGTGGTGTTTTTTTCTGGTTGGATAATTTGTCAATCTAATAGATAGTTTATTTTGGTTGCTAGTTTGCATAAGGTGGATATGGTGGTCAGATGGAAATTTGGTTTTTTGAGTAATCTTTTTTCCTGCAGGGTAGATGCTTGTAAATTTGTTAATTTTAATAAAATATATACTAATCTTGCGTATAAAAAAAAATAAAAATAATAATAATTAAATATTATTAAATAAGAGATCTAATAAATCTATAAATGGTTTTACAAAATTCCACGCGTCCATTTTTTATTATTAAAATAATATGATAGGTTTTAATCAAATTCTTTAAAAACACTCAAAAGATTAACTAGGCGTGCCTAAATGTGTAAGGGGGAAAATAAGCATAAGGAAATAGTAATAAAATAAAATGTATGAGATCAAAACAAAGAAAAATCCCAACCTACTCATGAAATGAAACTATAAAGCAATGAATCAAGCAATGCAATCATAAAAGAGAACATAAACCGAATTCATGAATTGCAATACTACCATCCCATGTCGAGATGTGTTTGTATTGATGTCAAATTGCTTGGATCAATATGAAGCCTCTGTCATTGTGCAAAAGCTTTAAAAGGTATGTTAATGGTGATCAAAGATGTAAGTGTTTGCTCTTAAGAATTCGATAGTCAATTCAACATGACCTCTCCACACAAATTCTCTAGATTCTCCTATCATTTTTTGAGAAGGAAGAAGGTTGTTTTATAGATTTTCAAGTTTTAGATGAACGATCAAGATTCAATAGTGAAAGATCACGATCAAAGGTTGAGAACCGTTGAGAGGAAATAGATTGGTTAGTTAACTTCTCTAATTGATCCAATTAAGGATTTTAATTGGATAATCAATGGGATTAGATTGGAATGATTGGTGAGATTGAGAAAGTCAGGTTGAGTTAGGAAATAGATGGGTTAGTTAACCAATTAGAGTGAGAAATCAGTGGTCATGATTTACTCAATCAAAAAGGGGTGAGGATAATTAATTTAAAATTGAATAATTAATTAATATTGGAGATGAATGTGCAAGTTTTTTTTTTTACTTTAACAAATAAAGATATATTTATTTGTTATCCATGTTGAGTGATTTTGAATAATTGATTTCATTATTCAAATTTAGAGAAGGGGAAATGGTTTAATTAAATTATTAATGATAACAATTTAATTGATTTAGACGAATAGGGTATATTAGTGACATAATTAAATAATTGATGTTTATTTAATTAATTAGAAGGAATAAAGTTAGATTGATGATAAAATAGTGAATTAATTAAATAATTAAAGCTCGTATTCAATTAATAGAGGAAAATAGGGTTAATTAGTGAAATAATTAAATAATTGAGATTTATTTAATTAGTCAAAAATGATGATTGAGGATGAATTAATTAAATAATGTTAAATCACTTAATTAATAGATGAATATAAAATTTGATAATAATTAAATAACAATGTATTATTTAATCATTTAGGGAAGAAGGGTGAAAGTTAGTTAAATAGTGTTGTTCACTAGTCAGAACAATTTATGGTATCTACAAATGCAGACCCTAAAATTGATACTCTATAATCCTGAACTGACAGCTTTGACACTTAATCAAATTTCTAGAACACTCCACTTTCTGAACCAACTCAACTCACACAAATGTCTTCCTTAATACCTCTAAAATATGTTATTATGATCCTCAACAATATTGACATCAATGACAACACTGTATCCTTCATTATGTACATACCATGCTCATGTTGCCAGTACTGCATCATCGATGACAATCTCCTTAATCTTCCAACATATATAATTTAAAATCATCTCTATTTAGAATACTAACAAAACAACCATCACTAGAAGAAACTAAAATCTCATCATAATGTAAGCTTTGCACATATAATTATGATCAAGAAGAAGGCTTAAACAATGACATTGCATAATCAATTACTTCCTTTCTTTTAACTAGAGGAACCATCTCTACATGATATCATGGGGTAAAAATACAAAATTGTGTCACATATTTCTAAAGAAAATGACCAACAATGGTCCAACTTTTTAACTTGAATCATTAAAAAGTGATGTATATGTTTTGAAATTTGAAATGACGTAAATTAATAAAATGTGTATTTTTTAGTGCATTTTGTGTTTATATTTTTTTTAAGAATTAAAAAAATATTTGAATATATTTTTTTTATAAAATTGACGCTATAATTTAGTTGTTGATAAAATGTTAAAAAAAAAAAGTTAAATGGGACACCACTCTTTATTTAATAAATTTTATTATTTTTTCTTCAATTTTTTTGGGTGTATTTATAAC
>VDFB02151635.1:0-66691 GCA_007258455.2 Sequoia sempervirens | reverse complement strand
ATACAACCATTCAACAATACCACCCCAACGGGGTTTGAACCTTGGTGGCAAGAACAACAATGCCACCTATAAACCATCACACCATGCCAATACTGGCATATTGTTCTTTAAATTTGAATAACCAATCATTTTGTAAATTAATAATCAAATCACCACAATGTGTGTCTATATATATATATTATATATATATTACAAGAATAAGTATTTAAATCTAGAATTCTATTTCTATGTGAAATGAAGTATTATTAGGGTAAGAGTTATTAATCATATAAAAAAATTAAATCAACAAAATATTTTTAAAGCTTACAATTAATTTTAAAATTAAACTAAATTTTAATTTAAAAATTTTATAAAGTATTTATTATCTATTTTTAAAAATAATCAGTTAAAATATATTAATTATTCAGTACAAATAAATTAAATAAAACTACATCCTATCTAATGTATACATCTATAAAGGTCTGATTTGGTGTATGCAGGGATTATTTGCAATGCATTGGTATACTAGTTGATCATTCTACTATATTTAATATAATTAAATAAAATAAATATTATTTTCAAAATAATTCACCAATAAATAATTATAATTTGAGAATAAATTAAGAAATGAAAAAATATATAAAAGAACTTTTTTTATTTCTTTGCATCCAAATGATTTCATTTTGTAAAATCATATTAAATTCTAACTTCAAAAAATCATAAAATATTTTACATGCTTATTTTTATATTTTTGAGTTGAATTGTGTTGTTCTTTAAATTTGAATAACCAATCATAAAGCAAATAAATAATCAAATCAACACAATATTTAGAAACTTAAATTTCATTTTAAAATTAAACTAAATTCTATTTTCTAAAATTCATAGAATATTTATTACTTAATTATTAAATTCATAATTAATTAAATTATAATGATTATGTGATATAAATGAATTAAATTTAAATAGAAGTACATGTTCCTTTTAAAATAATTCAACAATCAAAGACTAAAATTTAAATTTAACAGTATTCTTTATATTGTATTTTTTTCATTTTTACATACAAAATATAAAATATTTGAAGTTGATAAGTTTTAAATTTATTAATTATGATGATATCCAAAAACTAAAAAGATTCAAAATAATGAAATAGATTAATTACAAGTGACAACACACAAAATTCTACACTCGTCAATACTAACCATGAAAGTTGAATGGAATTTAATTTGAACATCTATGAATCTTTCGTCTTATATCTAATTATTTTTAAAAATGTTTAAGTTGTATACTTGATACGTAATTGAAAAATAATAGTTTAGATTGTATATTTTGTTAATAATTTAATGATATTTGTATTGTGAAATTAAAATAATAATTTAAGAGTAAATGTTCAAAACGATCATTTATTCAATATATATATGTAAAAATTTAAATAACAATTAAAAGAAAATGTTAAAAGATTGTATATTTTATGAATATTTTAATAATTATTATCTTGAAAATTTTAAAATTAATTTCAAAAAAATCTTCATTAAAAATATTATACTTTATTGAATGGTGGTCATATAAACAAGTAAATAAATGAATAGAATGGAAAACATAACAAGTATACAATTTTGAAGAGTTCAAAAAAAACCTTGAAAAGCTGGGATAATAAGTTTATGCTTCTTGAAAATCCGCCCTTAGCTCAAAGTTTATTAGCCAATAAAATTGAGGAAAATTATTTTTTGAAATTTGAAAAGTTAAAAATCGTGCATGTTTACTTTAACTATATACAAATATTTGTCAAATAGAAAAAAAAGTTGAGTTCTCATTTGTTAAAATCAAAGTTATTAATAACTTGTTATGAAAAGGTCGCTTCTATAATTCCTTTAAGGTGAACTAAATGCATTGTAAAAAAATACAACTTAATGAGGAACATACATTTAAAGTTGTGTGAAATTATAAAACAAATTGTAAAATTTATTTTATTTTTCTTCTATAAATATAATTTTTTTATTTGTCATCCCATTAGTAATGCCCACTTCCTTTTAATGAATCAGTTTCATTCTGCGGTAAGGTTACTTAGGTCAGTTGCTGGATCTATTTCCCGAAGACAACGATGCCCGCCATCTCGCGGATCTGAAATGAAGGAATTAAAACCAAGGCCACTTGTCCTATCCGGATCAAATTTTGCTTATCGCTGACCAACTACCATTTGACGGTATCGCTCTCATCCGCCGATGGTGCTTGGGTTGATTGAGAAATCACGAGCAGTTGCCATGTGTCTCATCCGATGAAGCCTAAAGAGTAAAGGAAACACTAGCCAGCTTTAAATGTATTAAGGGGCGGATTACTAAAGTGTTCTCCCCGATGCACATAAAATGCAACCCATTCGATATGTTATAATATCCCTAGAAAAGCTACTCGAAGGTTAACGACATGGCTGGCGACTGTGTTAAAGGAACGAGATCAACAACGCCCGCTATCCCGTGATCAGGGATTACAGGGATCGCGATATCACGGGCGGGTGCCACGTGCCCTTCCTAAAGGATGAAATCTGTGTGACCATTGATGAGTTGTCTCTTCAAGATTGACGGTGCCTGCCATCCCGCGATTAAGAATTTTGGGATCGTGATGTCGCGGGTGCATGCCACGTGTCTCATCCAATGAAGCCTAAGGAGTGAAGAAAGCGTTCACCGATTTTAAATGTATTACGGGGCGGATTACTAATGCGCTTGTAAGATGCACGTGTTTTATTTCAATGCAAATGTTATGATTTTAAGGGAAAAGCTGCTCGACAGTTAAAGGAAAGGACGACGACCATTTTTGAAGGAGCAGGATTTATGGTAAGAAGATCGACGGTGCCCGCCATCCCGCAATGGTAAATCAAAGGATTGTGATATCGCGGGAAACCACCATGTGGCATTCCTTCTTGGTGTATGACATAGTGGGCCCCTTTATTGCTGTGTTGGCGATTATGTTAGCCTGTTTTGAAGATGGCTGTCGATGATTTGATCAAACTGAAGGATCAATGGCTCAAATTTAAATATGTATCAAATTATGGTTGGAGCCCTTCGTCCAGCTGGTGAGTGGGCTTTAATGGCGGATGAGACATCTACTGGAAGGATTTGATCAACATAAAATCAATTTACTCGTCTCATTTGTATCACAAAGCATCCAAGTATTTCGTGAAAAAAGTTTCAGAGCCAAAGGTGCAATTGCGAGCAGCTGCAGCCAGAAATTGGAGTTTGTGCAAAAAAAGCCATGAGTTAATTTTCTCTATTTCCCAGTCATTCTGCACCTAAATTTGGGAAAGGGGGGTCTTTTATGCTTGTCACTGAGTTCATTAAAATCTTTTGTTAGGGCTATTGTTTAATCATAAATTGTGAGGAATTGCGGTAGTTTTACTCTGTAATTTCCTATCTCTGCTTAGTCATAGCCACTTGAAGTGTAACATTGTAGTGAGGCCCTAGTTTGTCTAAAATAGTGCCAACCAAGCAGCACTCTGGCCACATTGAGTATTTGAAAAGAAACTTGTACGATGATTTCTTAGATCAATTTCTATTATCAACAAATGAGAGAAGGAAAGGTTTGGTGTTGATGTGAGGGAAAATCCTAGGGGAGGGGTTGGTGTGTAAGAATTCCAACATTGCTGATGCTAGGGTTCCACTCACAGGCTTAGAAATGTTCAGATTATGGTATGGACAAAGGAATTTTCCTCATCCTTTTTCAAATGGATGGATGTACGACATGGGAAAGCTGGTTGTTCCAAATGTGTTCCCTGATGTGGACTTACTTAGAGTAGTGGCCAAAAGATATGAACCTATCACACGGGTAATCAAAGATAATGATGGAGGGGTTCTATTAGAAATTAACAGAGATGTTATCCAACAGACTTTTGATTTGAGTGAGCCAAGTGATGACTTGGTTCCTATTAGTCTTGAAGAAATGAAGCAGGAGTATACAAAATTCCAATCTTTTTTTAGGGTTAAGCTGCTTCCACCTCATCTGGTTAAGGCAGGGGGTTCACAATTTCACATCAGCCCTAGTGACCAGGAACCCTTCAGATTGAATTGTTTTGGAAAGTTCTTCCGCTACTTTCTATTCACTGCGTCGATTTTGGGTTTCAGCCCGTGCGCAAGAATGCCATTGCATACATGTTCATGGGGTGCAAATAGAACACCCTAACTTCTCTGTAACTTATGATTTTTCTTCTTTCTTAGCTGAAAGGATACATGAAGGGTTGTCAAAGTTGTAGAAAAATGATACAGGCACTCAATTCTTTTGCTATTATTTGTTAATGTATATGTTCTTGTTCAAGAATGTTGATTTCTTTGTCGAGAAGATGAACTTTAAGATAACTGGCTTAATGGGAGGCGACGCCAACATGTGATATGGGCTGTGATTTGTCCCTGTAATAAGAAAGCACCGCTATGTGCAATTTGATAATTGTTTTGCTACAAGATTGAGGGCTAGATTGATGGTAAATGCGTACCTAGGATCCCTCGTGAAGTGCATGATTTGTTGTGGTCGAAGGAGAGGAAACCGAATTGAGGGTTTTACATAACCGGTGACATTATCCCATATCCAATCAACACTGTCCTGAGAATATATGGATTTCAAGGAACCCCTCACATACTGGCATACAATGTGCCACCAAGACTAGGGTTTGCAGAAGTTATGTGGCAGATGGGGTGTATTCATGAAGATAACCTAACTGGAAAGGGGAAGGGAACATTATTCCCTGATTATACAGTAGTGTCTGACTTTACATTTTCAAAGGGAGGCTGGACTCATTTTGACAAATTCTTTGTTGATTACCATTTGAGATTTGGTCCAAGGCGACAACATGATCCTGAAGGTCTCTTTGCTCTTTTTAGACAAAGGATAAAAGGTGGAAAATTTGCACATGAGTTCAATTTCCCTGAGGACCTGATCAAGAATGAATTTGATTTAAATAGACAAGAATTGAACAAGGAAAAGTGGATAGCTTTTAGTAAGCTACTGGATATTATGCATGAAATGGATCTGACGTATGATCCATTGATGGAATTCACTCCATACCACAAGAGAATTGATTTTTTAATGAAGAATTTCAAGGAGATAATGGACACCTTGACAACCAAAAAGATAGTTTTAAGGCTAAGTCTGGATATGCAAGGACAAAGTGATATGCCAATTGAAACAAGTTCAGTATGTCAGCCTACAGAAAAGCGGCCCATCTATAGGAGGAAAAGGGATACTCGTAGTGATGAGGAAGAAGTAGACAGAAAAGGGAAGAAAATAATGAAGGTGCCTTCACGACTAGGCCCAAAATTCAAAGTACTTGGGGCTGTCAAAATTATTGAATTAAAATCTTCACCAGAGTGTAGTCCCCCATCACCACCACTTGAGCCAAGCCCTAAGAGGCAAATAACTGATCACCTACATAAGGATCTCATAGATGAAATTATTGTTACTGATGAAGACATGCAGGTTGGTATGCCGTCCCCTCCTAGGTCAACTGAATTGGTTCTATCTGATTTGGATATGAAGGGTAAGAGTGTGTAGGATGTAAGAATGGAGGCTTGCAAGGAGTTCTTAGATGACAATACATTTGTAAAAACTCTTGTATTCTTGCAATTGGCATGGAGGATGAAATTTGAGGAATATCAAAATAAATGCAAGGAGAGAAGAGAACTAAGGCTTGACAGGTCAGATCAGGAGAATGATGAAGAAGTGAACGCTAAACTAATGGAAGAGTTCAAAAACATCACTCCTTAAGAAGGAAGACAACTAGTGAATCAGGCTGGTGTTTTGATTTTGCATGAATGAGACATCACAGATGCAGTGGATTTCAATGCC
Source organism: Sequoia sempervirens (assembly GCA_007258455.2). Classification (NCBI taxonomy): domain Eukaryota; kingdom Viridiplantae; phylum Streptophyta; class Pinopsida; order Cupressales; family Cupressaceae; genus Sequoia; species Sequoia sempervirens. The sequence goes on along the minus strand of VDFB02151635.1, from coordinate 60,889 downwards.
GTTATGAAGTCCAAGAATCCTTTTCAGGATTCTGAAGAAGAAGTTAAGGAAACATTACAAAACTCTGCCTTCAGTGAAGAATATGAGACCTTGGTAATTTGGGCATTGGCTCCACTAGGAAGAAAGCCAGACATTGCTGATATTAATCCAAATTTCAAAGGAGGATTAATAATAAAGAGGGCTTTAGAGACTACAAAAACCGAAGCCACTAGTTTAACTATGAATGTGGCCAAGTTAGCCCAAAAGATTGTTGAAAGGGAGGAGGTTGAAAGAAAGATCCTAATGGAGAAGTATAACATTTTAATTGAAGAATATAGTAAAATGCAACAGAGGAATGTTGAGCTGCAAACTGAAGTAGAAAGGTTCAAGTATAGACATACTGGGGAAACATCCAATGCTCCAGGAACCAACACATCACCTCCCACAGCAGGGTCAATGCCTCATGCTTCTCCAAATGTTTCTACACCAGGGTCTCCCATTCAAAATCTTGCTCTTACCCCTCCTCTAGAACACGTTGATGAAGAAACAAAGTGCTCTCCAACAAAGAGGCAACTCATGCAGAAAATTGATCAATTACAGACATCAGTAAGGGTAAAAGAGGAGGGTTTTCTTTCAAAAAAAAAGAAATTGTTACTCTTGTTTTGGAGCATTTAAATGAAAAGGTGGATAATAAACTACCCTCTATACATTCTTTGTATTCTTTGCTATTTGAAGCAATAAATAATATTGATAGGGATCAGGGGATAGTGATTCCAATAATTCAAAATTGGATCCCTAGGAAAAATAATCTAGATGTTATAAATAAAGCCTCAAGGTTTGATGTAAATAACAGGCCCCAATCATTGAAGCCTACTTATATATTAGTTAAATCATTGCAAGGTTTTGAAACCTTATTAGATGATCTAAGTAGGAAGATTAGGGAATTGGTAAAGAACTTCAATGATTGGGGTAACGCACTGTTACCTGATATAACTGATGAGCAGGGGGGAAAAAGAACACTCCAACAATGGCAGGATCAAGCAAGTGAAGTCATCAATAATCAAATTAAAATAATTTGTGATGACTTAGATGGTGATTTGTTGGTAAATTGTATGGATAAGATTATTGGTACCGGCTCATTTTTGGAATCTTTTGAAAGAGATGCTAATTAGGTAGCGGTAAAGTATTTGCCTTATAGTACAAAGGTAAAAGAGGTGATTAATTTTGATTGGCCAACTGACGAAGAATACCGGATGTGGGTGGCTAAGTATTTGAATGATGATGAGTAAAAAGAGTGGGCTACCGATAGGTGGCAAATTAGATGTTGTGGTTACAGCGTTTCTAGTTTTGTATGGATGACTTTCTTGGTGTGGGTTTCGCGTGGTTTTTTGTTATTGCAACAACCTTCCTCCACCGACATGATGAACGAGAATATGCTCCAAGATGATTGTTGTTGTAACGATTTTTGAACAAGAATATTTTTCAAGGTGGTGGCTGTTGTAACAAATTTTGGAATATCACCAGGTGCTCCAATTGACTGGTGATTGTGTGTACTTTTCGGGTCTTGCTTGCCTTTCCTTCATTTTCTATAAGAAGATTTCCTTGCCGTATGGCATAAGTGTTAGATAATTTTGCTCTAGTCTAGGTGGAATAGTTGCGTAATCTAATTGTAAAGTCCATGGTTTTAGAGAGAAATGCAATTTAGGTTTTGAGTCAATATATAACGTGCCTTGAGTTCATAGAGATTTAATGTTGTATAACAAAGTATTTCAGTATTTGAGTTGAAAATGAAAAAATTCGGCTCACGTCTCTATTGCACATGCATTAATCAATCCTCAAATGAAATAACTAAGGGTTGTTTTATCCATCTCAATTATTGTGGTGTGTATGATTCTATTTTAGCTTTAATTCAAGGAATTAATCAAAATGCTTGAATGAGATTATAGGCGGATATGTGCTGTATAAGGATTTGATAAGTAGTCCTAGGTTAGAATGCACATTGATGAAATTGTAATGCAATATTGTCAGAGATCTTATATGTGATGTATTAAATCTGTTATAAACCTCTAGATGCTTATTTATTTGACTCTTGCAATGGATATATGGCACTGATCTAAGTTGTAATTATTCGTGTAGTTCAATATTTGTTTGTCTTTGCCTATAGCTTGCTACAAATTGTAAATCATTGACTATCTTATACAATGGATTGTGTTTAGTTATCTCATGCTCTAGATAATTGATATTGTTTATGAACAACCAATTCTAGTTGATATTATCTTATCGTGTTGAGCTATTAAGTGAGATCATCTGCTATTGTTAATGTTTTTTATAATAATGGTGCAGAGGTTGTAAACACATTAAGGGATCACCCTCCTGGGTCTTGCAGAGCCCGAAGTGTATGAGGCTTTTAAAGTCCTCATCAATTGGTCCAGGTCCTTCGAGCTGCCCTCAATTGGAATTGGCAATTCCATAGGTATATTAGAAGACAAACTTGGTTACATTGTAAAAGGAACCAGAATACACATCAACCACTGAACAACCACCTCTACAACTAACTTTTTAATCTTTTATGATCACATGAAACATAAAACACACTAATTTCAAGGTTGTTAACATCACTATTGAAATGTTTTAATTTTTGACCTTTCAAACATTAAAAAGTACATCATTAAATTAATTATGTAATGGCATAAAAATTAAAACATCATGAATTAATTATGTAACCACATAAGTCAAATATAATTCTATCAAGAAATTAATATGAAATAGATAATATAGTCGATAACTTATACATTTCAATGTCATTGATCTTCTTCTTCATCAAACTCTTTGTCTCAGGACATCCGGATCCAGATTCGACATTGTAAGGATTGGTCATATCATCACCATCATCATTGATACTGGGCCTAATAATGTCATCATCCACACAAATTTCATCTTCATGAACATTAACTCCTACATCATCATCATCTAGTTCCTCCTCTTCGACATCTTCATGTGTGATTATCATCAATCCAATCAAGATCCCCGGGATCATCATCTACATCATCTTCTAGTTCTTCAAGATCTTCTTCTTCCACCACATTATACTTTACCGGCCTTCCTTTGGATCATGTCTAACAACAAATTACCAACCTGGTTTACCTGGAACCTCTGAGTAAAATACCTGCTCACATTGGCTTGGAAGAACATAGGGCTTATTTCTAGCTTGCTCGATCAACCTTGTATTAACCATGGAAAATCCATTATCATGATCAATAACAGTTCTCTTAGGATCATTTTCATTCAATCGTAGCATGTACCATAGGACGACGGACATAACTAATTTCAAGGACTTAAAGTCACACTCCAGTATGTCATCCAAAATCCCATAGTATCGATTTCTAAGACTTAGATGTATGTCAGCTTCTAGATGAAACATTATCACTTGAAAGACTATATGCTTATACTTAATCACAAGTTTCTTCATGTCATCCAACATTTTGATTCAAAATTTACAACCATTGCACCACATAGCCTTGTGGTGTTTCACCTCAGAATATGTCAAACATGTAAAAATTATTGCAATATCAGCTGATAAATATATTTATTCTGGCCGAATATGCAAAGAAAACAATCTCAAGATATATATACATCAATATAATTGAAAATAATTAAATAATATGGGTGATTAATATATTTATACGTACCTTTTTATCTCTTAAACCATATGTTAAATCAATTTCCCTTTGTGTAACATTGGAATCTCCATTACGATGAGCTTCTTTAACCAATGAAGCCACACCTTCCCATGTTAATGCGCGACTAGATTGTTGACATCGCTTAATCCATACCATCATCTAATCAAGATTGTTTGCGATGTACAAATGTAGTGCATCCCACTCTCGAATTAACCTGCACTCAAAATAAATTGAAATTCACAAACGACGATAATTAGTTAAATACCACAAGATACCTAATCTAATTTATAATTGAAGTATAATCAAGATTAAAAATTAAATAAGTACAATATACATAAAAACCATATGTAAAATGTATTCCAATTAATCTCCATGACCATCTTATAATTACCTCTCACTTTCCTCAATCTACCTTTCCCCATCAGGTACTCCCCTTCGAATTTGTTAATGGAGCTGGGATCCCAAATGTGATCTACATGGATCTTTGCTGCAAACTTAGGAAGATATTCACTAATGTATACCATGGTCTGGTATACCATATATCCCTCCACCATAGAACCCTCAAGATGTGCTCTTTGTCTAGCCAAAGCCTTCAAAAATTTCAAGTGCCTCTCAACCATCCACATTGACCTTGTGTGTACAGGTCCACACAATTCAATCTCCTCAACTTGGTGTATGAGGTAGTGTTCTTGTGCATTGAAAAATGTTGAAGGTAGACACTTTGCATTTCACACATTAGATGAAGAATTTTTCTCTTCCAATAATTTATATCTTCTTTATGGATTTCTTTAGATGACAACCATCTACAAGTGATTCAAGGCACAACATATTAACTATATTTAACAAAAATATATAGTATATTACATAACAAGTAAAACAAATGACAATTATAAGATGTATATATTTAATTGAACAAACTTCGCCACTTACCTTCATGTATTTTCCAAGATCATATATAACTCTTGTTTGACATTGTTGTAAAAGTTGTTTGAGAGATAGAGGTAGAACGCATCAACAATTATAAAATGATCTTTCATTATTTTTCCAAAAGTAGTAAACACAATACACCTAGTACATGCATTATACAAGTGTATATAATATACCGTATCAATTACCTTAATGAAGGTATGCCAATCATGCATTTTCATCCTCTAATCTAAATTCACCTTCTTTGTTATTATATTGTTTATGTTCTAAAGAACTCGTGGAAATCGAATTTTTGTATGACTTCTTTATAGCATTACTTTTGTTGTCTGCTAATAACCAAGGAAGGACACTTATATTAATTTGGTCTCCATCACTATTCAATTGAATGACATTTTTCATTGCATGATTGGCTTCTTGAATGTCACTACAAATTTTGACAATTTTTTCTTTGTCATGTCTTCCATCCAATATTTTCCATAACATTTCTGTTATATTCTTTCCGATATGCATTGTATCAAACAAATGCACAATTTGTAGCTGCTCATAGTAGGGGAACCTACTAAATTTTCTGGGATAACTTTTTAGTCCCTGTGGAAGCCGACCATTAATGCCTTGATGACCTTCATGAAGCATATAAGTTAAACAAATTAAAAATGACAATCATTGTCAATTACAAGATGAGTAAACACAACACAATATAAAAATATAAATTCAAAACATATCATATATGATAGATAAACAATTTGATGCTATGTATAACTTTGATGATTAATTCTATTATATTCCAACTTCCATAGGTGAGGTGACGTTCTTCGTGGTTTTGATGTAGTCTCCTCTTTCCCATTGAAAAGATGTTTTTCAGTAGTTCGATACTTATGATTTCTATGAAGGAAGTGCCTATACTCATCAAACACCTGCTTTCCTAAACTTGTTGAACGGCGAGATTTCATCTTTTTTGGACTGACATGCAAATTTTCCCTTTGTTTGAAGACCCGCAAGTAAGATGATATATAATTGGACAACCATGTCAATTTTTATAATTATATATAATGAATAGATTATTTCAAAAAACATCTACGATATCTACTTCATCAAATTAAATATTGTTAAAGTGCAATCAAACGTTATAACATACCACAAAATGTGTTAGCCCTAGGGAATCATGAATTGTCCATACAAGCATTGCATGGAATTGAAATTGTCTTTGTCCTATTGGTCTGGAGACGTCATACATAGTGACGCCATTCCATAACTTTAGTAACTCGTCGATAAGAGGCTCGATATATACATTCATATCTTTAATTTGGTACTTACCTAGTTGAATGAACCTAAACATTACATAATTATTATAACCATTTTACTGCAATATATATAAATTAATGTACATGACTATTGAATGAAAAAAATATGTGTCATTATGCAAAAAAAAGACAAATGAGATGCTACTACGTTAAAGAAAATTGATGTAAACAAATACCTGGAACAATCATTGGCAACATTATGTGCTCCCTGTTTATTGATATCCATGGAGGAATGTTATTGTTGATAACAAAAACAGACCACACTGAGTAAATAGATCTTAGCTCTCCAAATGGATTGACACCGTCCGCTCCCAATGAAAGCCTGAGATTATGAGGTTCTTCTTTAAAGTGTGGCCATTTTTCCTCCATGTCCTTAAATGCAAAACCATCTATAGGCATTCGAAGAATGTCATCTCCACTTCTATTCCGTGCATGGTAATCCATCAATTGCGCTAAGCTTTTGCACCTAAATAATCGTTGCATACGTGGAATAATCAGAATATAACGAAGAACCTTGCGAGGCACCTTTTTTGTTAGTTGATTTGTTCAATATCTACTGATATGACATTCCGGGCATCCTGTTGCAAATTCCTATTGTTTATGATATATAATATGATCATTGGGACATGCATCTATTGCTTGATACTCCATTCCGATATCTCTCATAATGGCACATAAATCTCGGTATGAGCGAGGTAAAATATTTGATGGTGGTAACAAAAATTCACCAATCAATCTACAACAAAAAATAATTTGTTCATATAAAGAATATTAATGGTACATATTTCATCTTTTATTTACTAGTGATGAACTAATGACAATTAAAATAGATAAAAAGATGATAGATATGACATACCTTAACATTCGTGGAGATTACAAGGTTTGATAAACCATTCATAACCTTCAAGTTCAACAACAAATAATATAACAGAGAGAAGAGTTGTTTCAAAGCCTTCATAAAGGCCTCGATGTCTTGTCATATTGTAAATCATGAACATCATCAAAGCCATCTTGATCATCATGATAGTTCCTCGCTTCACTAAATGGCATGGATCACCGTATCTGCATTCATCATCTTCAACCTGTTTCTCTCGTATGATCATCTTCTTCCATAGGATCATTAACTTCATCTTCGATATTCACAGCTCCATGTTCGTCTGCTTGCAAAAGCACATTCTTCGGGCCATGATAATCCATATCATCTGCCCTAGGGCACCCCACCTTTATAATAATTATAGACACAAATAAACCATGATCATGATCAAGTGATTATATATATATATAAAGTTAAAACAATATAAATATTTACAAATTCAATCAATATAAACACATATAATGAACAACTTACCAATGGACGATAATCATGCCCCCCTTCAACGTGACCATGCTGCTTACAATGCTTCTCAGCTGTTGTGATTAAAAGTCATCTCATTTTTAAGCCCTTGCAATTATTGCAAGGACAATAACATTTCCCATCAATTTCTTTCAATCTATCCCACAATCTATCAAGTGTCTCTTCATTTTGTTCCGACTAACATTATCCCATATGATTTTCTCTTACCAAGCTTGACTATTTAGATCTTCAAAAAATATCAACCACATTCCAATAATTTTATTCATAGGACAGTAACATAATTCCACACTCGATATTTTACACTGTAAATTTAGCATGCAACCAATTCCCCAAAAGAGAAGATAGTCCTCAAGTTAATGACCCCAAAAACACTTTTACAATGCTAATTCCAAAACTTATTAAATTCTGATTTTACTATGATTTCCAACTGTTAAGACTCCTAAAATTAGAATATTGAACTTGATCACAAAATTCCTACAACAATGGAGGTAGCGAGCTATAAGAGCAAGTGACCCATTCCTAAGGAGCAACGAGTCAGAATCATCATTGCTAATGTCAATATAGATTTATCCTTTTAGTTAAAGATGCAATGTGTCACTTCTTATGATGAGTTTATCCCTAGGGCCCTCAACATTGAGAGAGCCCTAATAAAGAACAACAGAAGCATTGGTAAGAGCATGATTAGGGTACAAACCCTAGGCCTCCATAGAAACATAAACAATAACTATAGCGGATTAGTGAGGTTCCAATACCAGAAAGATTGAGACAATGTAGGTAATAACAAAATCTTGCAATCCAAAGATTGTAGCCAATAACAAGCACACTATGTAGCTTACTGACATTTGTGTAAAATGCAAATTCATTTCAGAGAAGAATGATACCACTTGAGATATGATACCAAAACAAAGCTAAGCAAAGGACAAGATAATAAAGCTCAAACCTTTCTATAGTAAATGGAGATTTTAACAGCTGAGTTTCTACCCTTGCTAACCTTAAGGGTTTTCTAAATACTTTGTAGTAAGTAGACAAGGCAAATGCAATCAGAATGATCATTCCAAATGAAGTAACAGCGGTAAATCATAGGTTCAATGTTTCTCTTAGCCATTAATATTGTATAATGGAGGTAGTGGATTGCATGTTTGAGCAAGGTTTTGAGACTCCTCACCAAAGATGGGAAAATAGTGAATAATACCTTGTGGACTGCGGAAGTAGTGTCAATAAGGTCAATGATCTCAAGAACTACAATACCATGAAACAATGAGTCCTCTGTAGTAAGTGGGCAATCTATGGGCATAGTTTGATTTTATAGAAGGATACTCATGAAAAGAATCTTCAAGTGATAGTGAGTGAGCTGTTTGAGATTGCAGCTAAGGGTGCAATACTCAGTCTTAAAGGAAGTTAGCAAAGCAAAAAATGTGCAAGAAAATCGAATCGCATTAATAAACAATTCAACAATGTTATTCTCCATAATTCCTTGAGTTTGAAGACAAAAATCTCATTGTATCTTCATGATGAAAGTGGTGACCTTAATGGTCAATCACTGGCAACCATGATTTTAAAACATGCTATTGTGCTTATGGAGGCAACATTTTAAGCAAGGCAGTGAGTGGTGGTTTGGAACAATGGAAGGTATGAAGGACTTGCTTTATATGCATACTATGCAGTCTAGCTTAAGACAACGCTCTTAGAAGAGATTGAAGGTGGATTATGGAACTCAAGGGTTACCATGAAAAGGATTAAAGCAAAGACTGAGATCTATTTAAAAGCCATGGTCATGAAGATATTAAAGATGTCACATGCAAAAACCTAGTAGCCTGGAGTAATGAATACAGTGCCAAAGAGGATAGCAGGGGCAGATTTAGGAGATTTCCACATTATCTAATTACAGGGAAATACATCATTTATTTATTTTTTAATAAAATAAATCATTCTAAACCCTATATAGGATACATTGATACTTCAAAAGCCTCTGAAGGAATTTGAGATTATGCAAATATATGTCAAGTAACATTCATAAGGTTTAGAAAATCTTGATCACTCTCTAGAATAGCCCATTAAACATGGGTTGTGCTTGAATGCACTACATAATTGATATAACACAACCACTCTGCATATCAACCAGAGTTATAGGCTCTTTATTGCAGAAAGAGGTAATCACTCTTCGATCATGCTATAATTACATCCTAACCTATTAAACTTGAGACAACCTGAATGCACCCAATGATGATTGACACCTACATTATACAACCTAAATTAACTACATTATATGAGTGCCTCCATTTCTATCACAACATAGCCACATTAAACTTGGGTCACACATGAATGCATCCAGATTTGTTATAGCAATAACTGCGCCACATGACCAATAGCTTATGGATCACATAATTATAGTCACAAGAATTGCTCTTTTGTGATCTTATGGTGATTCCACACAAAAAAATCTGGACATGAAATTCTCAAAACCCTTAACCTCTAAAAATGAAATCTGATGAGATGTTGCTTTAAAATATGATTTTCAAACCTGGAACTACAAATCTGACTTCACAACTGAATTCTGCAAAAAGAAAATGACTACCCTCAACCTGGCGATATCTTCTTTATTTTTTTAAAATTTTTCCCAAGAAAATTTTCCTTAGTTCTCCACAAACTGTCTCAAGTAGAGCACAACATTGTCGCAATAAATCAGGCGCGAACTCACTTTTCTTTATGTCGGCCACAATTTTATTTTTTTAAATTTTTCATGTTTGTCAAAAATTCGACGAAAATGATAGTTGACATTTTGATGAACCCTAGGTTTGTCGAAAGTTTGACGAACGTCGGGGATAAACTTTCAAAAAATTGGAAATTATCACATCAAATTTTACAAGCACCCGACGAACATCCTATTTTACATATTTCGTCGGATAGTTTCGTCGTATTTTGCAGTCAAATGTATTAGTGCTTGGATTTGATTTCTTTAGGAAAATCTTCTAAAGTGTTTAAGAAAGCTTTCTTGATCATATATGTCTTAAGCAATTCTGATAGAGAGAGGCTAATCTTTACTTTCTTAATTTCTTCCGCTAAATAATTTGTTAAATTATTTTGATCAATGGAATTTATCTTTTCACCTTTTGAAACACTTGATGAATTTCAGTAAGAGGTCACCTTAGGTAACCCAAGATTATTGCTTGATTTGTAATCATGTGGAGTGTTAAAGTTATTAGGTAGGATGGATGTTGTTAAAGACCCATTGAATCTAGCTTCACTATTAGCATTATTCCTCGTGTTGTAATTATGTCCCTTCTGATAGTGTTGAAAGGAATATATTTCATCCATTTCCTCTTGAGGCTCATTCTCATCCTAATAAGGAAAAGTGTATGTCTCTAAAGCCATAGTCGAATTATCACCTTCTTATTCATGAGCATGACTTGTGATAGCTGAAGCTAATTTGAAATGTTCATAACTTTCCAGGACTAGAGTAGAGTGATATCCTACTAGAACTAATTCATTTCCCTTAGGAAGATGAGAATCACAATACTTATTGTAATGAGTAGCAACAAAGAAAATATCTGAAGCAATTTTAAATTGTGAACAATCCACTTCAACATGAGCATTTTTATTATGAATTCTACACCAATTGGTCATTGCAAGGTTGACTAAGTTCCCTTTTGATGTAAACTTTTCATCAGTTGAATCAGGATTGTCTAAAGGTGTTGATACTCCCCCATTATTAGGGCATGTATTCCATGGTCTAGGTGGCTTGGGAGCATTATACATTCAATTTTGAGAATTCTAATTGTAACTAAGGGTTAATTTTTAGGTTAGTTTATCAAATGGATTGAAAGCATAAACCCAAAGAAATAATGAAGTGAAAAGGAACAATAAATGAAAAAACATAAAATAGAACAATCTGATCCAATGTTTTCATTCTCCATGGTTGATCTCCATTACACCTTCTAAATTGCTGATTTGTGTTGCCCTCAGATCCAGCGTGCGAGCAATCCTTGACGAGGTCCTACACAAGCTTTGAAGGATTTTCTTCTAAAATGCCTATGCCTATGACAATATGATTGAAATGCCTATGTATAAATATGCCAAGACTAATTGAAATAAGATAATAAATGCAACAATTTCTATGAGATATCTAAGTATGTCAGTGCGTAATTTAAAAATGAGAACAAAATAGCATTTTATAGAAAATGCCATTTTGAATGGACGGACGAGATCGACTTTTGACAAAAGCCTAAAATTAGAGGACGGGATTAAATTTGATAATCCCTAATCAAGGTTAGGGAAAAATACTTAAGTGAGCCATCGAGATGTCATCCGAGACAATCTAATCGGCGGTGGAGAATAAATGAGATAATTAATTTAGAAAAATAATGATTTTCGAAAATCAAGAAGATAAATACTGCCTGATTTGTGAGATTCGAAGAATCAACAAGATAAGAGACGAACTGAAGATCAGATTTGGAAAATCAAGAATCTTCTCGATTACTTGATTTTTAGAAGATTAGTTACCATTTTGAATTAAATTAATTCAAAATATGGATTTTGTGAAATAATAAATAATTGATTTTCCAATTATTTACCAAAATGAACTATTAGTTAAGAATGTGAAATCATTTTAAATAATTCACTTATTTAAAATGAGAGAAATGTTAATTTTGACAATTAAATAATTAAAGATAATTATTTAATTCAGCAGATGTGATTAATAATTAAATAAATTAATCAATTCATTTAATGATGAGAATTAGTGACATATTAAATAAATAAATGAAATTGATTTATTTAATAATCATGAAGAATAAATGAATAAAGATAATTAAATAAATTAAGAAATTTATTTAATTAGGGGAAGACTTAGACAATTAATGACGTATTTAATAAATAAATAAAATTTATTTATTTAATAATCATGAAGAATAGAAGAAAGTAAATTAATTAAATAATTATGATTTATTTAATCAATAGTTGAATGTGGACCAAGGACATAATTAAATGTCATAATTATGCTAGGATGAAAGTGGTAAAAATAGAGCTTGCAAGCCTAGGTCATTTTTATGTGTCTACATTTTTTCCCTCTTTGTCATAATGTAGCATGTGGCATTGTGACAAAGAAAATAAGTCAAAAGTATGCCCTAGTGCAAAATAAGATGAGGAAGAATGACGAGGAGGGTAGCGGTATGCCCCCTCGAGAGGACAATCAGGTTCCAAGAACACGGGTGTGCTCTCGAAATTGATGAGAAGACTAGAATATGAAGAGACAAAGAAATGTTAGTGCAAAAGATATGGATGATGATATGGATGCAATGCCTATGTGAGATGAGCGAGAGAAAATGACAAGACAAAAGGAGATGCATGTTAGTTCCTAGACCAAATCCTTCAAAACTTTAGCATAGGACTTTACTTTTTATTGCTTTTAATCATCACTGGGAAGACTGTTGTAATGGCCAACAAACACCATGATATGACATAGATCAAGGTGTGCAAGGTCGTACCATCACATAAGATAGGTAGTCACAGACAAGGATGATCATGACTCAAACTAAGAGCGTGATTGCCCCAATCTTTTTGTCATAATCAACCACAAGCAGAAAAAAAGACCAAAAGGACAATTCATGAAACGTCGTTGCTTCTCTAAATCTTGTTTCCAGGACATCCTTGAGAAACTAGCAGCATGATTTCCAAAATAAAAAATAGAGCCATTATCATGATACATCATTGTTTTTCTAAATCCCGAAATTAGGACCTCGCTGAGAAACTAGTAACATGTGTGTCAAGAGACAAGACAAACATCATGATAAATCGATGCTTCTCTAAATCTTGTTGTTGGGATCTCGCTGAAAAACTAGTAACATAATAAAAGATCCAAATACAAGATAAGACAATCATGATACGTCACTGCTTTTCTAAATCCTGTTGTCAGGATCTTGTTGAAAAGCTAGTAACATGATGAAATCCAAAAGACAAGATAAGACAATCATGATATGTCGCTGCTTTTCTAAATCCTGTTGTCAGGATCTCGCTGAAAAACTAGTAACATGATGAAAGCCAAAAGACAAGTGCCAAGTGTTTTCCAAGTGTGTTTGGATTCCGAGTGTTTTGATGTTAAGATCTCAGGTTTGATGATGTCAAGATGCCAAGGTGTCATGTTTTGACAATGCCAAGATGACGAAATGCCAAAGATTGTCAAATTTAGGAAGGAAACATCCTAAATAATGTTGATGTTGAGAGGATTGATCCATAAATGTCAAAGGGGGTCCCTCGAAATGATGACGATGCCTAGGAAGGACACATCCTAAGGCATAAATGATAGATTTTGTGCTTTAGGACACATATGAAGAATACTGATGTCAAGGGGAGTGATCCTTAGATGTCAAGAGGATCCCTCAAAATGTCGGATGACAATGATGATGCTTAGGAATGACACATCCTAAGGAATGAATGACAGAGGTTATTCTTCAGAAGGACCCATCTGAAAGATAACCAATAGTTGACTCATTTTGACTAAATTTGACTTGTGTTGACCATATGTTGATATTGTCATGATGATATGATTGACATGCTGATGAGATTGTCATATTGAAATAAATGATCGCCATAATTTGGTTTTAGGAGTTTATCCATTTGGGAATGATTCAGGGTGATCCCATAATAGTGGTTTACAATTTTTGGCCAAACTGGACACTGAAATTATTATTTTTAACTAAATCTTCACATTCAGGCACCTATAGTGGCTAAACTGTGAGGAATTTGAAGATGGTGCAAACTAGAGTCTCATCAAATTTTGTCTGTAGATTCTATAAATATTTTTTTCAAAATTTTTGGAATCAAATTTCACTTCTTTTTCCATCTCCCACGAAAATTGATTTTTTCTAAAACAACATTTTTAAAAGTGACGCACAACGATAACGCATAACTTTTTCCACAAAGGATAAAATTATAATTCTTTCAAATTTAGATTTGTAACTCGATATCTAGTGCTTCCACTTGGTTAGATAGTTTTTATTGAATATTTTTTCCTTAATCAAGTTTCAAAGTCAAATGAATTACAATTCAGACACGCCACAATATAAGCGAACTTTTTGTATATGTCAAAATTTTATTTTAATTTTTTGTTGGATCAAAGACTTCAATATCTGGTGCACTCATATTTTTCAAATTTTTTTTTTGATAATCTTCTGTTTTCCACATGTGAAGAACAAAGAAATTCATTTTTGATGAAAAACCTATGTTTAATAAAACTTAAAAAACAAATACATAACAAAACCATAACATATTAAAATTATATTCATTAGATAGCTTGTTTTGAGTAATACCATAATCATTTGAAATAAATGTTAAATGAATTCATTTGATCCCCCAAAAGCTAAATCAAAAGTGATTTTTTATCAGCATTTTGATAGGTGTAAAGGAGACACATTTATATGTATGGTTTAAAACTAGCGAGGTTCTATCCAAGGGGTTTTGATCTAAGGTGATTTGATCAAACCCTCTTCAATTGGAATCCTTAAAATGGAACTTTTTAAGGCTTAAATCATTATATTTTCTAAAAATATGTGATTTCAGCGAAAATTCGCTCCTCTCGGAATTGTAAACCACTATTATGACAAAGATCAAACACTTTGTCTTGAAGACCTTTTTACATGTGTGCCAGTGTGATGCCATGAACCCTAATGGACTGACCTAGTGCAGCCTCGGGGGCTCATCGACAAATGGCATTTCCTACGTCATACACTTAGAGACCTCGTAGTTCGACATGACCAATGACTTTGTCTAGATGACCAATGATTGCACCATGATTTTATTTTGACAAACCTAAAAGGACTGACCTAATGTCTCGAGGACTCAAATATGAGTCTTGCCTACGTAGCAAATGTGTAGAGACAATGTAGTTCGGACGGATGACAAAAGACTTGACCAAAATGATGGGCCTAATGAAATGTGACCTTGGGTTTGCGTTGTCTAGACATTGTGAAATTTTTTTTTTGGGTTTCTTCAAGACATTTTTCCATTTTTAGGTCTTTCTTCAGGACGTTTTGCAATGTTTTTGGTCCTTTTTTTTTTTCAAAACTTTTTTATGATTTTTTTTTTCTTTTGTCTGTTTATGATTTTTTTTGGACTTTTGACAGCTTATAATTTTTTTGGACTTTTGACAGTTTATAAGGATCATGACAAATGCATGTGAATAATTCCTATGCATGAGAATCCAAAGACAAACATGATTGTGCCCCTATTCAAGTTGAATACCAATTGGTAGGTGATGACAGTTTTGTTTGACGTGGGAAGGACACATCCTGAAACAACGTGAGGATGACGATAATGTGACGAAAGTATTGAGGTCTATAGCCGAGCCAGGAACAAAGGCAAGTAATGTTTTGGATAATTTTCTTGTATGGATTAGACTCGTTGCATTTGGAATGACTTGGTTAGGACTAAAAGGGATGCTAGAGTATCCTTAGACCATTTGACAAGGGAAAGCCAAAATAGGTGATAGACATGAAAGGATGAGAAGTGGCCTTGGTAAAAGACAGGATACATGAGACTAAGGGAATTTTCATATGATTTTCAAGGACTATGTCACATAAGGATAATGAGGTTATGTTAGCAATGACATGAAATTTCACATATAATGTATGGCCAAAGGATATACATGTCAAGAGTTTTCCCAAAGCATGATTGATGTTTGCATGTTGTTATGTCAAGACCAAGTTAGGTGGGAAAATAAATGGAAATGATATGGATTAAATGGTTAGATTCCAATGTCAAGAGGAAGGCATAGGAGATGAGACGACTTTCCCCCAAGTGTAAGAGTCCACATAGATGATTTATTTTACACATGACGCCTGTTTGCCAGGTTTTCATCATGGTACTTATCTAGGGCGCCTGTTTGTCAGGTTTTCACCGTTGGATGAAATGTTTCTCTTTACTATTTTCTTGAATTTTTGATTTTTTGGTGTCACCAAGATGCTTGTTTGCCAGGTTTTCATCAGGGTGACAATGTTTTACATTTTTCAATTTTTTTTGTATTTTTGATTTTGTGGATAGCCTAGATACTTTAGATAACCACTGACTGTTCTGAATCCACTGATGGTGCCGATGTAGAGACTGGTGCCATGATATGCCAATAATGACCTTGTTGAAGGAGTTGTATTGTCAGGATCATAGCTCTTGCATACAACTGATCGATGTCATTGTGATCCTTTCTGATACTAGAGTTGGCCTTATTAGAATACACACATCGCGATAGAGTGCCATGAGAGTCCTTATGGTAAAGAGTTGCTGCCAAGATGTGACTGATGTGTGACATGGGATTTTTGGACTTTAGACGAGATGTAGGATTATGATGAATGATGGTAGACGTGGAAAGGTTTTTTGGACATTTGGATGAATCACTTTTTATTTTCCAAACTTGGGATGGTGGATGACGGATTTTGGAATTTTGATTGGGATAGCATTTGGAACCAACACCTTTAGATGCCTTACTTGATGACCATTTTGAAGGAGGTGGACATGTGTTATATGTAGGATTCATCTTGTCTTGTGGTTCCACATTTTGATTAACTTTTTCTTTTGACATATTTTCTTTGCTTGATCCACTCGTCTTTGGGATCCATTTTAATTTCATTTTTCCACTTGTCTTTTTGTTTGATTCAATGGAATTTGACATTTGATTTTCAATTTTTGACTTATATGACTTTTTTTTTGGTGGTTCCAAAGGGAAGGTTTAAAATGTTGAGAATGACGGTTTATGATGTGGGTGGACGGGGTGTTGGAAACAACCTTATGACAAGGATTTCTCATGGACTCTATTTTGACGTTTGTATATGACAAGGTTTCCCCCAATATCGAGGAAGTACCACTAACATCGTTTGATTTGTTGTTTGAAGAATAACCAAGACCTTGATTTCTGTAATTTTCTTGAAGTTGTATTGGTTCTTGAATGCCTTGCTCATGTATGCCTAGTTCTTTTCCTTGATAATGCATGCTCTCACAGATTCTGTTTGCAATGGGGTATTTATTGTTTTGAAAGCAAGATGCTAACCCATCATGATGTATGTGGACACTGTCGCTTGTAATTTTCTCATCTATGAGAAAGCCTGCTCTGATAAAGAAAGATGACCCTAGTTGATAAAGTGTCTTAGATTTATTGACATGTTGGAAATATTTCCGACTGATATCTTTGGTCTGATCTTGTGACATGTTAGGTTCAGATGATTTTATTGGTGCTTCCAAGTCGATGTAAAAGCCATCATTATGATCAGTGTCATAGAGTCCAGTAAATTCAGCTATAGCTTGATCATTTGCAAATATGTCCATAATGGAAGATTCTTGTTCTTGAGCAATATCATCTATGTGTGTCATGGAGGCAAGTGTCTCGTCTTGGAAAGTGTCGATAGTCGGGGCCTGAATAGGGTTGTCAAGTGTTTGATCATAAATGGTGTAAAGGTCAAGGAGTGGATCATTTTGGATTTCTTGGTCAATGGTAGGGTCTTGGTCAAAGATGGGGTTGTCATGGATTTGGACTTCTTGGTCAATGGTAGGGTCTTGGTCAAAGATGGGGTTGTCGTGGATTTGGACTTCTTGGTCAATGGTAGGGTCTTGGTCAAATATGGGGTTGTTGTGGATTTGGACTTCTTGGTCAATGGTAGGTGTATTTTGGTTGTCATGATTGTCTTGAAGGACTTCTTAAATGGACTGAAAGATAGGGTCATGGGATGGACTACCTTGTTCTTGACATAAGGGTGACATTATAAGGTCATGCTTTGGGCTTTCTTTTTGATATGTATCCTCAAGTTTAGACAATGGGATGTTCCTTTGAGTAATGAAAAAATTTTCATGACTGGATGTGGCTTGTGAGTGGGTGACTTGAAAAGGATTAATGAATGAAGGACTAGGATAGGACATGGGGACTTGGACTAGACTAGTATGTGAAGGACTAGGATATGACATGGAGACTTGGACTGGATTAGTATGTGAAGGACTAGGGTATGACATGGGGACTTGGACTAGATTAGTATGTGAAGGACTAGGATATGACATAGAGACTTGGACTGGATTGGTGTAAGGTTGACTAAAATAGGATGTGGATACTTGGACGAGATCAATATGGTATGATGTGGGGACTTGACATGGGTTGGTAGATGGTTGATGGGGCATGTAGACGTGAACAATATTGATAGGTGAAGGACTAGCATATGACTTGGAGACATGAAATGGACCAGTGGATAGTTGGTTTCCCTTGTCAAGGTTAGGATAAGGGTAATAAGTGGACATTTGTTGGAGACTAATGTCATGGATGTTGTTAAGTGACTTTTGGTAGTGAGTGTAGACAAACAGAGGACTAGGACTCATGGATTGTTGGTACGAAGGACATTGATTGTCGGTTTGGAGGAATTGTCTCCTAAAGTCTAAGGCTTGTTGGTATTGACCTCTACAGAGTAATTGGTATTCAATTTTACTAGCGAGCCTATCAATATTTTGTTGAAGTGAAGACAAGGTGGTGGATGTCATGATGTTGTTAAATGTAGAGTGATATTGATGTTTGTCTAAGGGAAATGACTAATGCAAGATGACGATGTTGTAAAATCCAAAGTGTCAAATGTGGACTAACACGATAATGTTTGACGAAGGACTAAAATGATTAATGCAAAGTCTAAGTTAAAAATTAGGACTAAGATGAATAATGCAAAGTCTAAGTTCAAAATGAGGACTAAAATGGACAATATTTGGAGAAAGGTTTGCCTAACCAGTCTAAGCTTGACTTATGTCTCAATTTTGGTTACCCAAGGACTTGCTAAGGGGAATAAGTGACAAGGTCAAAATGACAAGTGAGCTTGCCTAACTGGATTGTTGAGTTGGAGGTTCTCACAAAAGGACAATGACTGAAAAAGAGGAGTAATGACTATGTCCCAAGATAACCTAGTTTTGAAAGTAATGACATTGCAAATTGTGCTGAGGTTTGCCTAATCCAAAGTATGCGAGATTTAAAACCTAGGTACAAACTAATGCCTAATGTATGCAACTAAAAAAAGAAGGATGAAACCTATGGTCAAGAATGCAAAATAATGGATGGAAGTTTTGAGCAATTTCAAAGTTGGTTTATGATAGACCCTTTTGGAAACAATCTTTGACAAAAGATCGACAAAGTGAAGATTCAAATTTGACTTTGCATGAAGTTTTCACTTGTGACAGGTGAATGCGTCGTTTAAGGCATCGAATGCATCATAGTTTTGTGAATGAATTTCAGTTTGAGCAAATGCAGCTCGGGGACTGACAAATGTGACTTGGTTTGGTAGTTGCGACTCTGTAAGGTTCAAATGCGTCTCAACGCAGAAATATGTGGTGTTTGAAATGTCGAATGTGGTTTATCAAATCAATTGCATCTTAGTGGTTTTCAAATGCGTTGCAGAAAAGAGAATGCATTTCAACAATTGCGATACAGTTTGTTTTCTTGATGTATTGAGAGCAATTTTGATCTGTCTAATGTTGAGTGTTTTAGAAATGAGAAGTCCAGAAAGAACTTGACAAGCACAATGTTTTGAATGTAAGCAAGCACACATAAGACAAGTACAATCCTAAAAGGCCAATAGGCCAAGGGTTTGTATAATTGATACAACCCACCTTTATACCCCAGATTGGTGATAAACACATTTCCTTCTCGAGAGTGGATAGCTTAGAATTTTGGTGGCATTGGCTCCCCTCCATGGCTCATTAACATTATTCGAGCACACCAAATTTGAATTCTTGGGTAGTGACTTCCCAAGAATTGTTATCTCTACTCAAGGGGATTAGTAGTGAGAGTCTTCAGGCATGATACTGTACCCTGCACTATATCAAGAAATGACCAAAGAACGGTTGGAATCTAAAACAAAAGGTTTTTAATACAGGCATTCCGTTCATAGGGCATAAACCATGCGACAAGATTCCCCTTCTGGATCCATCTCGTCAGAACCACACATGTGATTCTTGGGCTTTCCCCAAGAATCCACTTTTATATACCAGCTGGAAGTCCCTCGGTGTCAGGGTGCTACCGGTCTGAGTCGTCCTGGGTTGAGTACTTTTTCCCACCAGAACAGGCCCAAGTTCTAGAGTTAGTAACCGTTTCTCTTACACCCAAGATCACCTGAAAGTGAAAGGGGAGAGGATACTTCGATTACTAAGTCCTGAGGGTAATAACATATAAAAACAGGTTTGGTTTTCTGATCACCAAGTTTTCACAAGGTGAGAGCATACTCACCTACCATTTTGCAAACACAGTCATGCAAATTAGAAGACATTGTTCTTTTTAATTGCACTGAAAGTAAGTGTGTACTAATCTAAGAAAAATATAAGCACAATGTTTTAGTGTTTATTCTTTGACATTCGAACCTGCAAGACCACAAGTTAGAAGTTTGAATTTTTTGCCTTTGACCCACGAAAAGTAACCACCAAATGTTGCAAATGAAAATTAGTACCACAAAAACCTAACTAGGCCAAATGCAGAAGAACTAGAATAAAAAGAACAAAGAAAATAGCAAAAACCCGAATGCAAATAAATAGAAAACATTACCAGTCAAATGCATCACAACAGAGCGAATGTGTCGCTCTGTGTGTCAAATGCGGCTCGAGAATGCAAATGCGGCTTTCTAGACTTTGATTGCGGCGCGATAGAGAAATTGCGATGTTTGAGTTTGTGAATGCGTCGCAACACATTAGATGCGTCACAATTTAAATAAAAACAACTACGTCGCTCCGTACTTGTACCTGCAAAAACGACAGAGAACACACAAAACCGTACAGAAAAAATAAAAAGAAACAAAGTCGGGTTAACCAATGTAACTAAGGGTTAATTTTCAGGTTAGTTTATCAAATGGATTGAAAGCATAAACCCAAAGAAATAATGAAGTGCAAAGGAACAATAAACGAAAACACATAAAATAGAACAATCTCACCCAATTTTTTCATTCTCCATGGCTGATCTCCATTACACCTTCTAACTTGCTGATTTGTGTTGCCCTTAGATCGAGCGTGTGAGCAATCCTTGATGAGGTCTTACACAAGTTTTGAAGGATTTTCTTCTAAAATTCCTATGCCTATGAAAATATGATTGAAATGCCTATGTCTAAATATGCCAAGACTAATTGAAATAAGATAATAAATGCAACAATTTCTATGAGATATCTAAGTATGTCAGTACGTAATCTAAAAATGAGAACAAAATAACATTTTATAGAAAATGCCATTTTGAATGGACGGATGAGATCAACTTTCGACAGAGACCTAAAATCAGAGGATGAGGTTTAATCTGATAATCCCTAATCAGGGTTAGGGAAAAATCCTTAAGTGAGCAGTCGAGATGTCATCCGAGAGAATCGAATCGGGAGTGGAGAATAAATGAGATAATTAATTTAGAAAAATAAAGATTTTCAAAAATCAAGAAGATAAAGATTGCCTGATTTGTGAGATTCGAAAAATCAAGAAGATAAGAGACGAACTGAAGATCAGATTTGGAAAATCAATAATCTGCCTGATTATTTGATTTTTAGAAGATTAGTTTCCATTTTGAATTAAATTAATTCAAAATATGGATTTTGTGAAATAATAAATAATTGATTTTCCAATTATTTACCAAAATGAACTATCAGTTAAGAATGTGAAATCATTTTAAATAATTAACTTATTTAAAATGAGAGAAATGTTAATTTTGACAATTAAATAATTAAAGATAATTATTTAATTTAGCAGATGTGATTAATAATTAAATAAATTAATCAACTCATTTAATAATGAGAATTAGTGACATATTAAATAAATAAATGAAATTGATTTATTTAATAATTAGGAAGAATAAATGAATAAAGATAATTAAATAAATTAAGAAATTTATTTAATTAGGGGAAGAATTAGACAATTAATGACGTATCTAATAAATAAATAAAATTTATTTATTTAATAATCATGAAGAATAAAAGGAAGTGACTTAATTAAATAATTATGAATTATTTAATCAATAGTTGAATGTGGACCAAGGACATAATTAAATGTCATAATTATGCTAGGACGAAAGTGGTAAAAATAGAGCTTGCAGGCCTAGGCCATTTTTATGTGTCTACACTAATTATTATTCCGAAAGTAGAAATTTTGATTTCTTAGTTGTGTAACCTTCGTGGTCAATCTTTTGAGTTGAGTTGTAACTTCTTTCATGTCTTCTTTTTCCTCAAAAATTTTGACATTTTGATTTTCTTGAGTTTGCGAGAAAAAATAATTTTCATTAGGGTGTAGCTTTGTAATAGCTGGACTAGGGTGAGGGACTAAAGCTTGACTATTTCCTGGTTGAAAGAAAGTATTTTGAGGAAATGTCCCATTCTGGACCATTGCAGGAAAAAAATTAGGAGTTATAGGATGACCTATAGGGACTCCATTTGCATTCGAGGTAGGGTAAATATTCAATCTATTTCGACCATTCGTAGATGATCCATTTCCAAGATGTTTCATTTCTAAATTTACACTTACGACTTCAACATAGGCTTCTAGTAAAGTAGTGGGAGGATTGGCTCTTCGCTTCACGAATATAGCAATCAAAGGATCTACTGCTGTATAATAAACTATGATAGAAAAAAAATTATCCACTACATAAGGTGCTTGTAACCTATAATAAGCCTTTTGAAATCTATCATTAAAAGTGGTTATAGGTTCTCCTTCGAACCTCTTGATTTGAGAAAATTGATGATATAACAAGGTAGGATCAGTCAGTGTTCTAAATCTAGCTAAAAATTGAGTTTCCATGTCTTTCCATGATCTAATGGAATTACAAGGAAAATTGATATACCACTGGTAAATTTCATCACTCAAAGTATATGGGAATAATTGACACAGAACATCTTCATGTTGAATTCTCGCTCAAAAAAATGTATCTTTGAATATACTGATATGCTCTTCAACATCTTTGTAGAAATAATACTTAGGATACAGCTTGTTAGGATTTTTTGGTAAATCATTATATACGGAAAATTGAATCAATGACTCCACATTAAAGAATGCCATCACTACATGAGGTGATGGTGCAACAATGGTTGAAATCTTTGGAATTCCACTTAAACTTGTAGACTTTTGAGGTCTAGAAGATGTTTGACCAGTAAGCTCAACTAAGGTCACTCGAGGATCACTAGACTGGGATCTAGTGGTTCTACAGAAATCCAGTTTAAACCCTAACAAAACCAAAAATAACAACAATAAGGCCCTCCTTCTAGCACCAATTCCTGTTGATGATGGTTTTACTCACAATAAACAAGTCGAATAAAATTTCCACAGACAAGACCATGAAGAGCCTATCCTTCTTGAAAGATATGGGACAAAGAGAACGTAAGGGAAAATTCTGCATTCACAGAGCAAAGATTGACTTCCATTCAATCCCAAGTCTTCGATAACCAAGTCATGGTTGCACTAGGGTCATTCTCAGGTAATGATGTGACATTTACTATTAATCTTAGAGGGACTACGGTTATTTCTAGCTTTGCTAAGAATTACAAACATTTCACATAAAAATTCATTTCATCATCAAATAACATCATGAAATCAAAAGATTCAACATAATATTTCATGAATATCACAAATCATTTGCTATCATTTATGTAGATTTAGCATTAAGCATCCAACAATTTCATGGAAAATAAAAGATTTTAAACAAAATTATTTCCATTCACTTATATTTTTTGGAACATTTTCAAAAAATAGTAAACATCTATTCTAAAAAAAAGTATAAAAAAATTGAAAAATAAAAGTTTCTCTTGGTTATTCTCCATCGATGCCCAAAAGAATTAATCAAAATAGAGAAAACCGCTTTATATTTCACCAGATTGCTTCACAACTACGTATAAAACAGTGCAAGATTTTAAAGAGAGGATTTCATTTATGGACATCGAGTAGGTCTGTATGCACCCTTAAATAGTGCAACATATAGTCTTGTTCGACTGAACTTACAAAACTGGCTACAAAAGATATTGGGATAGGTAGCTATCATAAAGCTTTGATATCAATTAATGTCTACATGCATACAAATTTTTACGCTGGAATGGTTGAAAAAACAAGAAAAAAGAACAAAACTTAAAAGAAGTTTTTGCTCCCCCGACATCCACAAATTCTGAACTTAAAATAAAAATGGGTGAGGAGATGGCCTTTTATAGAAACAAGGCACCTAGAAGTTCAACTTAAAAGTTTATCCAGAGAATTAGAAACACAAATTAAAATGCATCACGTGGCATTTTCCAACTGTCATCAAGAAAATTCTAGAATAAATAAAATCTTTGATTTTGTCCGCAACAACACTTCTCTTCATACATCAGCATGAACACTTTGTATCCATCAAGGCTACCAGCTTCCTTTAACAAAACCAGAATGAGAAAAACCTACCGGGACTATGATCAACTTGCAGATTTAAAATTAAAACAACAAATGAACTTCATTATATTTCTGGTATCGGGTATCTGGTTCTTTCCATTTTTGCATATGACTCAGGCTCTGAGATTCTTCCTTCTTTCTTTAACTGATACTCTTAGAAAGCCCTTAATACTTGATGTATTTTCTCTTTTTAAATTCTTTGTATTGCTCTCCAAGTGAGCTTAAGCCTGGTATATTCTTTAGTTACTCGAAGTATGATGTCATTTTTCTGTGCTTTGTTTGCTTCATATTTGACTATAACATTTATGCACTATATTATTTCGTCAACAACCTCTCGCATCAACAATTGAATAGGATCTTTATTTACCCTTTCTATCAATTCCTTGAAAACTTTAGCTTCCTTTTCCTCTTGTCCTAAGGTTTTATGATCAAAGCCTTGACGTGTCAATATTTCAATAAATTCTTGATTTTCACTAATCAATCTTCTGCACTCAACAGTGACTTTTTCAAATCCTTCAATACATTGTATTATAATGTCACCTTCCCATTTCAGCTATTTCTTCCATTTTCCTAGCAATGAGATTTCTTGTTCTGATAATACATTATTCTGAATTAACTCTTAGATATCTAACTGTATGAGAATTTCAATGTTTCGCCTTTCATCGATGACCTACTCTTGGCAAAATTTACTTTCATCTTCAAATATTTTCAATTTCTCTGAATGATGGTATGCTTCCTTGTACTTTATTATTGCATTTGTAATAAATTCACCTCCCTGGTTTACCCAGTATTCGATCCATTCTTCAAATATATTCATCTTATGACGAACTACAACAATGGCATCCACTTGCTCTTGTGACATAAACACTGGATGTTGGGGCGGTTCAACTTTTTTCTCGACTAGATAAAGTCAATGAATTAATAAAGTGTTCCAAGGTAGCAACTCATTCCTTCAATTCTCTTTTCTTTTGTTTATATTTCTGTACTCTGGCAATATTAGCAATTAAATTTACTTTTATTTACTCCAATTCTTGCTGTCAAGATGAGTGTCCAAGATTAACACTTGTAATCTTATACTCCTTAGGCGTTATTTCATGTCTGTCCTTATCAATTGTTGGAGTGGATATCTAAAATTTTTATTGCCATCCGCGTTCCTTTGTATGACATGATTTGTCTTCAGTCTGTGCCTAGGTTTAGGAGTACTTACTTCTTGCATAAAATTGTTGAGATTCAGAGGAAATATTTCCACTTCCATTGGAGAAGCTAATTCCCTGATTAACCAATCAGGTGTATCATGATCTTGTTGTACCTATGTAACCTTTCCTTGTCCCTATTTATTGCTTGTTTTAGGAACTTCTTCCCTTTGACTTGCCACATTTTCTGAAATGGGGATTTCTTTAGCACTATCTGGTTTAGATTCAAGATTAATAGGATCTGACACTACCTCCTCTGTTGGGGGACTTATATTTTCCTATCTATCTAGATTTTCTAATTCATCTCTTTGAAAATTATCTTCTTCATTTACTACTACACCAAGAATCTCTTTATTTACAGTTTCATCTCCTGCAAACTATGTAGCTTCTTCTTCTAGAATTTTAGTTACAATTTCAGTTTCAACATGGTTTTTCTTTGATTCTTCAAAGACCTGCGAGTGTTCATTAACATTTTGCACATTCCGAAGAGAAGGATGGGAATTGAGAGTATCTTCAACAATTCTTTCATCAATAGGATTTTTCTTTGTAGTTTCCCCTATTTCCATTTCAAGTACGCTAGGGTTTCTTGCCTCTGAGGTGAGCGTTCCTTGAATAAAATCTTCTTCTTCAACATTTATGGGGTTAGAGCTCGTATCCTTAATTTCTTCTATCAACAGGTGTACCATGGGTTTGTCTTTAGAATTCTTTTCTTGCACTTTCTCCCACATAGCACCCCATTTATCTACTTGTTCCTTGGTTTTGGCTTGATCTTCTTCAGAAATTTCGCCAAAGCTATAGGAGTCCCACCCAGTGCTTGCTTCATACTAGCCATATTAATAGAAGGGGGAGAGGTAAATTATTCTGCAACCCTCTTAGATGCAAACTTGGTTTGCGTACCAACATTCCATGTTGCTCTTGTTCCTTCATCAATAGTTACTTTTGTTTTGGGTCTAGATGTAGAGGAAGATGCGCCTTTAGACCTCTTGCTTTTGATTTATATTTACCTGTCTCTGCATCTTTTTGTTTATCAGATGGTTTTATGGGAACTTCCTGTCTTATTGCTTCAGGGGTTCTTTCTTCAATTCTATCGCTTGGAGTATCCTTACTAGTCTTTCTTTTCTTCTTAGTAGGCTCTCCACTTTCAAAAGTGGTTTCATCTCTTTGTTTTCTTCTTTTATCTTTTGAGAAGATGGGTTCAATTCCTTATTCTCTCAAAATTTTACAAAAATCATTAATCCATTGTTGAGTATACCTTAGGACTAGCTTAATAAAGTCACCAATTGATGTCATGTCTTCATCATCAACACCTGGGTGTAGAATAGGTTCATCATATGCCCTGTCATCATTATAAAACTAGTTCAACACCTAACCATCATCTTCTTCCAATTGGTCTGGGATGTCATAAAGCTTGAGCATAGGCCATTATCAAATTGGTTCAATAGCTGACCTATGCCTAAGCAATCTTCATTCCACAAAGTCCATTATGTGAAAATTATGAAGTTAAGCTCTTAGTTCCCCATGTTAACTTTGGAAAGTATGGATTTAGATATAAGTCCAAATATTTAGAAGCCTTTAAGGATAAAATCCTTAGGGACAAGCATTAATACTAGGAATTTTCAAAAGGTATCCATACTTAATCCAATGGGTTTGAAATTTGATAAACATGTTGATGTGTTTTTCAGATGTTTTGGAACCAATCAATGTGTCAAACTGACTCTCAAGCAATAACATTCCTAGCTCAAGTGGGTACATTCTTCATTCTTCTTGGTGGGCTTACCTCATGTCCTTCGTAGTAGAAGAGATGATTTTACATGTAATTTTAGGGAAAAGTGTAGAGCTATGTTAAGAATGAACTCTTAATTTCTACACTTTAACCAAAATCATACATGGCAAGTACCTTCTTGGAATCTAAATTCCAATTCACCACTTTAAAGAACTCTTTGGAAGGACAAATTTGGCCACTTCTTAAACAAGGTTCTTAATGACAACAACTGAGAACATCCATCGTTTCACTTCCATCTGCTAGCCACTTAAGGCTCTTTAACCATTTGTGTTCCACTAAAGGCATGGGATTAGGTGCAGTACATTGACGCCTTAGAATTGAAGGTACTTTCTCATGATTTCCCAACCTTTGATATAGCCCACTGGTAAACATGCTTCAAGAAATTTCCTATGAGTTTTTCATTGCGAGATGTATCTCATAGGAAGTCCTCTCTCAAGGGTGACTCAAAGCATGAAAGTACACTTGTGTATTTCTCTTCACCCAAGATCACATGAATTGCAAGGGGAGTGGATACATACTACAAGTGTATACAAGAAAAGTGTGCTTGAGTGTTTCTCTTCACCGAAGATTGCATGAAGTGCAAGGGGAGTGGATACACATTGTAAGTGTATACAACCAAAGCAAGCACTCATTCATTTTAACCCCATACAGCCAAATGACTTCATTTCAAGCACCAATGGAAGTGTTTGTTTGTTTTTTCCAATTTTATCCAATATTGCAAAATGACGATGTGTGGGTCCAATTTTAACCAACTTTGAAAAAAATTAAAGCATTTGTGAATTTTAAGCCCAATTGAAAGCTAGTTGTCCTAAGATTTTTAGTTTCAAAACTCAATGGAAATTTAGTGGTCCTAAAACATGAAGCAAAGCAACATATGAGGGGTGATACCATCCCCTAAGTGTCAAAACACTTTTACAATAACTAGATCTAAGAAAAACTAAAAATCAAAACTTTCAATTTTTTTCGGTATTTTCTAAGTTCTAGTAAATCACATTTCAGAGGCCTTCGGAGTAGAATTTGGGTTTGAAACTTTCGTCAGTCCCTAAAAAATTGGTTTTCAAAGGAAATTTTTTTAAGGGACTGAGTTAGTACTCCTGGATACCTTTCAAATGATGCAAATAGATTAAAATTTCAAGCACCAAGTAGAAAGTTATGACCCCAACAAGTTGGGGTAAATAATTTCCTAGTTTTTTCCCAAATCTGCAAAACCAGTTAACCTCAAAAAACAAAACCAGATGTCAGTAGAATGTTAGAGAGCATACGAAGTTAAAAAATTTAAATAACATGTGAAAATTAGCTCTCTTTTTTCTTTACCAATAAAAAGCATCGCTGATCACAAAGGCGTCAGTGAAATTGACAAAAGCTTTGCTATAATTTAGGTGCATCACTTTGGTGAAGTTTGGAGGTGTCACTCTGCAACAAAATAGTGATGACAAAGGCATTGCTATATCAATGGTGTTACCATATTTAAATTCAAAATAAATACAAAAATTAAAATGTGTCCCTATATTTAAAAAGCATCGCTGAATTTGATATGCATCACTATAATTCAAACAAAGGCATTGCTATATGGTGACACTTTACAATGGCATCGATGTAGCCTTCAAAAGCATTGATGTATCTGGAAAATCAAGAACCCAGGAATCTAAAGAGAAATTCATCAGATTCGATTAGTATAGCCCTCCTTCTAGCACCAAAATGTGACCATAGTCATAGTATGAACTAAATATTCTAGATCCAAATGAATTTAAAGTCTATTTAATCCCCTAAGCCATGATCCCAATGAGATATTCAAAATCATCAAAAACTAGGAATTCATTAAACTAACATAATATAAACATGAGAGCTTAAGAAAACCCTATTCTAAGGCCTCAAATATTATCCCATTGGGGGAGTGGTGGTATATTGATGTGTAATGGCAGCCCTTTCCCAATCTCTTGGATAATATGAGCTTGTTTCAATTGATCTTATTGAAGACAACTAACGAAACTGATGAGATACAATCAAAACATGGTATAAAACTAGTTTAACATGATAAATATGAGTTCTAAATGCTAAGATGCTTTGATGATAATGGATTCAAGCTATGATAAATGGAAACAAAGTTCAAATATGCAAGACATGGATTCAAAATATGCTAAAATGAGTGTAAACTAAGTTAACATGGATGGATTAATCTAAAATTCTTAACAATATGCTAAATATGGATGCAAGTGAGTATGAATTTCAATAGCATAACGTTGCTATCAAAAGATGGATCCATTTCTCTCCAAATGGTCATGTATTTATAGGAGAGCAAATGAAGAATCAAGGGCTTAGATTGATTTGATCAATCAAGGGTCAATATTGAATCAAGGTTGAAACATGAATCAAGGATTCTCATTAATGGATGAGAATCAAAGATCACATGGATCAAGGAAATATCAAGGGATAAGAATGATTCAAACAAACACACTTTGTAACAACTTTGAAATTTTGTTACAAAGTTTGTTTGAAAGAAATCACTCCCTTTTTGGAGCCAAATAGGAGAATATTCCTTTGGAATATTCTCTATTCAAATGGATGGGTGGGGAAATTAGTAATTTAGTAATTAAAACTAAATTTAATGTGCAAGATGAGGAATGTGAGGATATCCATTAAATAATTAATTTATTTAATGAAAAGGGGTAGTGACATCTACTCATTACTATAAGTTTGAACTTGGGCTATTGATCCTCATGCAAAATTATAAGATTAAACAACACTAATCAATTAACTAGATTTGAAAATATTTAACTTTGAGAAAAGTATGGGCCAAAGAGATTAATCCATTTGGAACCACCTATACAACTTAGTTAAAGGTTCATCGCCAAAGAACAATGGAAACACTTTAGATCATGCCATATGGAATTAGATGATCACCCATTAAACTTCCCTTTATACCACAACAATTATCCATTTCCACATGTAACTTGTATTTATTCATCAGATGACTTAGGTATGGCCATGCGACAATCCCTCGTTGTTCCACAAACAAATGATTTTTTAATAGAATATCCTTTGTAGAATGGCATAAAGTGCACCATATCATGACAAGTGGTGCCCATTAAGTTGCTTTAGGTAGTGCAAAGTTAGAATATTCCAGATGTCAACCTCCTGCTACTCTATGATCCTACTATGGGTCCACCCCAAAGGGCTCAGTAGAATGGTTGAAAGCCTCAATGCTTGCCATAAACCTTGGTGGGATTGACCAATGTGCCCTGCTAATTGCTTTGTCAAGTGCTTTCCAAATGGAAGTTTCCCATAGTTCCATAGATACCCATTTTATTAATAAAATATTTATCATAAAACAATAGAACCAATCAGAACAAGGACATGTGTCATCTTTTGATTTATCTCATGAGGAAATTAAAGTACAACTTAGAGCGCATGACTTTAAAACAACTTTAGCATGACTAGGTAAAAAGGGGGCTGCATTTTTTAAAGGAATTAGGCTTATAACTTAGGAATAATGAAAAATATTAATCACATGCCTAAGTTGTGAAAAGGAACTAAGGGTATGGTTAATAAATGATTAACCTAGACACAAGTTATGACTTGAATGACTGACAATTGGCTACAAAGTGTTAATGAAGAATTAGAATAAAGTGTTGTGGGTATTATAAGTGTAGGGTTTTTTAAGGGTTTAGGACTTAGAAAAAACCCTAGACATATGAATTTCAAGCCCTAGCCATTGAAATTTTACTAGGAAGCTTAGGAAAAGGGATAAATGTCCAGGAACCACAAATTTTTTGCAAAGTACTACCAGTGGCTCTAGTTGGGGATGCTTGTTTTTTAACAAAACAAGGAAATATTCTAGAGATCTTTGGTGAAGCAAACCATAGAGCAAAATAAACTAGACTAAAAACAAAAAAAAGGAAAGAAAACCTAAACAACTATACAAAATTTACATAAAAATAAAAACGTGCATGGAAAAAATGCATACCTTAATAGAAGTATACCTTCAAGAACTATCCATGCACTAGAGTTATAGAAGTTTTCCATTTAAGTCCTATAGAAAATAAGAATCCTATCCATGTGTGTTGCTGACCAAATATGGGCCTATCGAAAGGGCATCAAATTTACCATGTTTTCCTTTATCACGAGGCTTTGTATTCTACAACACCATATCTCTGATCTAAAATTTTATTTCAAAAGTCCTTTTGTCATGGAGGTGTTTGAATTGTTCTTACATCTTTAATTTATTTTTCTATGTTATCCTTCTTGTTTCATCTGATTGTGTCAAATGGTTTATCCTATTTTGCATAACATCTAGTACATCTTCATCATATTCTTGAATAAACTTGTGCACTTGTTGAAAATTATTAATAGGAATCTAAGGTTCCATACCATACACTAAGTTGAAAGGTGCATAACCAGTGTCTTTCTTCACAGTCACTCTATCAACCCACAAAGCAAGCCTCAATTTGGAATCCCGAGAATTTTATTCTTTTCAATCATTCTCTTTATTAATTTCATCAAGCTCTTGTTTCTTGAGTAAGCCTATCCATTCCCTTGAGGATGGTACGGGGAAGAGTAAGAAATAGCTATCCCATACTAGTTGCAAAAACTGGTGAACTCATCATATTTGAAGTACATAGCATTGTTTGACATTATTCTTTTAGGAACTCCAAATCTAGTTAGGATTTTATTCATCAAAAAATCTATTACAACCTTGCTTGTTTCTTTTCTTGTCAGGATGGCTTCTATCCATTTAGTGAAATAGTCTATGGAAACTAGGATCCAAAAAGTCCCTCTACTAGAATCTCACTTATTTATCCTATAAAATCTATTCCCCACTATTGAAAAGGGGCCTAAACAGTCATTGGTCTTAGTGGCAGGTTGCCTAAAAATTTCAACTTTCCTAAGAATCTCTTGCATTCATCACAATTTCTAACCAATGCATGAGCATATTTAAACAATGTAGGTCACCAAAATCTAGCTCTCAAAACCTTGTGTGCTATTGTCTTGGCCATATAATGACATCCACACACATCACTATGCATTTCATTTAACAATTGTGATGCTTTCTCTTCATTGAATCATTTTGATATTATGACATATAGATTATGCCGCCAAAGTTCATTATCAATAATAACATATTTTATGGCATGAAGTTTTAAATTTCTCTTCTAATTATCAGTCATTCCTTCAAGGCATGACACATTTTTATATAGTACACAATGTCTCTATACCAATCAGATGACTCCATATCACAAGTAGGAGCTACTTCATTTCCCTCAACATTGTTGATTTGGTTGGCCTCAAGATTTGTCTCTACCATGAGCTTAGCCAAACCTTGTACTCTAACCAATTTTATAATTTGAATGCCAATGTTGAACTCTGGAATTCTATTTGTCGATTTGTACCTCCTACCTATCACTTCTTGTTATGTAAAAATATCCTTAATAGTAGTTATGGGAACAAAAGAAATGACTTTTGCACCTACCAGATAAGACCTGAAGTTTTTAACAACCTTGACTAGAGAATAAGCTTGTTCTTTTGTGATACCATACTTCAAATTTGCAGCTTGAAGAGACTTACTAAAGAAAGAAATGGGCTTCTGATACCCTTCATCATTATTTTGTAGAAAAACAGTTGCAATCGTGTGAAATGAAGCAAAAGAGAATAGTTGGAATGTCTTGGAGAAATTAAGAGACTTCAATATAGGTGTCTCCTTAATTTCTTGTGTAATTCTCTTAAAATCCTTAACTAGATCATCACTCCATGTCACCATCGCTCCTTTCTCTAGCATTCTTGAAATTGGTTTAGTAACTTTTGCAAAATTAGTGACAAATATCCTTAAGAAGTTGAATTATCCAAAGAATGACTGAATACCTTTTACAGTCTTTGATTGAGGTATCTTGTCAATTGTAGATACCCTTTTAGGGTCAATTCCGATACCATCTTTGGACACTATGTGCCTCAACAACTTAACTTCTATAACTCCAAAAGCATATTTCTTGGGTTTCAAAGAAATCCCATATTCTAAACATATAGAAAAAATATTTTCTAGGTGCATATAGTGTTCCTCTTATTTCTTTGATGCAGAGGTGGGGCGAGATCAAATTAAAATGTATTCAAACTCCCAAAAACACAATTTTCCTCAAGGGAAACTTGCTCCAACTAGCCAAACCACAAAACCTCATTTTAAGCCAATTTGAGGAGGGTTTAATGAAAATATGGGTCATAAGACTTATCATAACATTCCAGTGCCTCAGAACTTCATTAAGTGACCTTCAAAAACTCAAAACACTATCACATATATAGTTCCAATCATATTTTTCCAAAACCTTACTTTAGTTCCTCAATTTCACATGGAAAACTCATGAAAACACCCTAGGGCATCACCCTAAAACCATAAAAATTGCATTTCCTACCTCCCAAACCATTGGTACATATAAAATACCATGAAACAAGTCATTCCACCGAGTTACAAGGCTGGACAACAGGTGGAATGGCTATAACATCACTTTTACACCAATCAAACCCTCAAATTAGTTAGAAGTAGGCAGTCCCAGACAAATGAAGAGATATCCCTCAAAACTCAATATTAGAACCTCTAATTGGATTAAAATGAAATATATTTCATGCCCCTACAAAATTGTATAAGTCTCAGAGCATATGGTGGTGGTACAGATCCGTACAATGCTTGCAAAGTTCAGGAAAATAGGAAAAACATGGGGTTTGAGACCACCCGGTAGTAAAATGAGGATATCTCACTCGATTCTCAATGAAATAACACCATTCCAATGCCAAAAGAAATTTAATTCAATTATCTATCCATCAATTATAGGCTTGGAGTGTGGAAAAATACGTACAGGTCGTACAATGCACAAGACCAGCAATTTCTTAATGGAAAACACAAAAAACAGCAAAATTCTTATTAGAAACTCATTCCAAACTTCTTCAAGAGCCTCCCCTTCTAGATATTACAAAAATATATCATGATGCCACCTTTAAAATACCTATTGGGGCTTTCAACTACCTTAACCACCCTTTAATTAGATTCTAAGATGATAATTTTTCCAATTTTCCTCTTAATCATTATCCCATTACAACTTGATCAACTTGATTTTGCAAATACCACCTAACTGACCTATTAAGCCCTCCAATACATTGAAAATGGTCATTGAGACCTTATTTAACATGGAATAAGACCCTACACCCAATATCCCTTAAAAATCATGATTTCACATGGCTTTTGCATTATGAATCAAACTGACAAATTCAACTAAATGATTCAAAACCCTTTCAAATTACATTATGACTAGTCCTTTAGACCTTATTAAGCATAAATGAAAAAAAGACACACCTAGGTATCAACTTAGACTTCACAAGGTGTAGGTGCTCCTGCACCATACACCCCCCCATAAAAAGGACTCTTTCCCCAAGAGTGGAAACTTGTTCTTGGCCTTCTCATTGCTGCTTCAAGCATCTTCAGACCTGGTACTGATCTCTTTAGTCCTGGATCAAAATTTGGTGTTGTTCTAGGCCTTAGAGCTGAAAAAAAACAAACATTAGAATCATATAAACTTTCTCTCTTCCTTGCTCCACCCATACATGGATAGCTCCTCACCATTCCTTGCACATTCTGCCTTACTAGCTCTATGATCAGACCTGCATGCCTCTACTTAATTTGTTCTTTTTGTAATGCCCCTTGACCTGCCATGTCACCATCCTCTTGTACCCCTGCACTAACAACTTTATCCTCTTTTTCATTACCAAATTTCACTTGTCTTGCAGCAACCTTCATAGTAATGGGACACACCATGGTCCCAACAACAATTTCACCCTGTCCTTCATACTCCTTTGCACACTTAGCACTTACCTTGATCAAATCAGACTTAGGCTTGAGTTCTCTCTTTGCCCCTTGCAAAAAAAAACTCCCTACTGTCTTAACATCATTTGCAGGTGCCTTCCCTACTGTCACAACACCACCAATCTTTTCTAAACCTGCAATCATATCAGACTTACTGTCCTCAGGCCTTAAAGGCTCCTTCTTTCCAAACAACACTACCTTAGACTTACCCTTATCCCTTACACTTGTTTTCAAGGGAGCAACTTAAAAGTTTTTTCCTCCTTGATGGTGTATGTGTTCTCCCAGCCATCATATAAAGACCTCCTATCAAATTTCCAAGGCCTCCCTAAGAGCACATGACAACAATCCATTGGCAAAATATCACATAGAACCCTATCCTTATACTCTCCAATCTGAAAATCAACATATGCTTGCTCTTTTACCACCAAAGTTTGATTATCATTGACCCAAGAAACTCTATAAGGTGATTCATGAGGTAAATTTTCCAAACTCAACTTATCCACCATCTCCCTAGACACTAGATTATCTTGAGAACCGGAATCAATGACAACTTGACACACTTTACCTTTTCTTTTGCATGTAGTTCTGAATAGGCTCCTTCTTTGACTTGAATCTTCCTTCTTGGATGCTTGCAACACAGTTCTCCTTATCATGAGTGCCTCTCCTTCTTCTGATGTAAGGTTGACTATAGGTGAAGTTCCACTCTCTTCATCTTCATGCACTAGTTGATTCCTCCTTTCTCCACCATAAGAGCTTGAGCCTTTCTTTTCAGGGCATTTAAAGGCTGGATGTCCAGGTTGGTTACAAGTATAGCATCCCCTGAGAACTGGTAGGAACCTCTTCCTCCACTAGATCTACCTCTTGAACCTCTCCAACCACCTCTAGAATCAGATTGCTCTTGGCCTTTCATGGCATCCTCTTGATTATCATTGGTTGGCTTTGAACTAGATATGAATCCTCTTCCTCTTGATGCACCACCTCTACCTCTTACTGCTTTGTCTTGCCTTCTCTTCAATTTCTCCTCCACCCTGATAGCCATTTGATAACAATCCTCTACACTCCTAGGGTTAGCCAAAACCAATTCATCTTGTACATTAAGCTTTAAACCACCAACATACTTAACAATCTTTTCATCTTCATTCTCATGATGACCAGATCTTAAACTTAGTTTATAAAACTCCTCAGTATAAGACTTAATATCCATTTCCATTTGTCTTAAGTTTTGTAATCTCTTAAACATTTGAACTTGGTGGTCTTTGGGTAAGAATTTACCTTTCAATTTTGATATCATCTTGTCCCATGATGTGATCTTAGACTTTCCTTGTTTCCTCCTCTCAGACTGAAAGTAATCCCACCATACCAAAGCATGACCCTGCAACTTAGTCTTTGCAATCCTTACTCTTTGCTCCTCAGGAACTTCTTCACATTCAAAATGGTTATCTAATGCAACAATCCAATCAAGTAGTTCTTCATCATTTAGACTACCACCACATTTAGAAACATCAAGTTTTACCTTAGGCTTGTCACCTTTCACTGCCTTCAGCAACTTTGCCATTCTTTGGTCTTCTGGATCAAGTTCTTCTTCCATGTCTTCAAACTCCTCATCTTCCTCTTCTTCTATCTCACTCTCTTCAACATCTCTTCTCTTGTTTTTCTCCAGGGTTATGACTCTCTCTTCCAACTCTTTGAGTTCTCTTGCATTCCTTTCCTTCATCTCCCTCATCTCTTTAGCCATATCTTTGCTCTTTGGAGGCATCTTGTCAACCTTGCCTTTTCTTCAACCTGCAAAATGCAAACCAAAACCTACTCCCTGCTCTGATACCACTATGATGCAGAGGTGGGGTGAGATCAAATTAAAATGTATTCAAACTCCCAAAAACACAATTTTCCTCAAGGGAAACTTGCTCCAACTAGCCAAACCACAAACCTCATTTTAAGCCAATTTGAGGAGGGTTTAATGAAAATATGGTTCATAAGACTTATCATAACATTCTAGTGCCTCAGACCTTCATAAAATGACCTTCAAAAACTCAAAACACTATCACATATATAGTTCCAATCATATTTTTCCAAAACCTTACTTTAGTTCCTCAATTTCACATGGAAAACTCAAGAAAACACCCTATGGCATCACCCTAAAACCATAAAAATTGCATTTCCTACCTCCCAAACCATTTTTACATATAAAATACCATGAAACAAGTCATTCCACCGAGTTACAGGGCTGGACAGCAGGTGGAATGGCTATAACATCACTTTTACACCAATCAAACCCTCAAATTAGTTAGAAACAGGCAGTCCCAGAAAAATGAAGAGATCTCCCTCAAAACTCAATATTAGAACCTATAATTGGATTAAAATGAAATCTATTTCATGCCCCTACAAGATGATATAAGTCTCAGAGCATATGGTGGTGGTACAGATCCGTACAATGCTTGCAAAGTTCAGGAAAATAGGAAAAACATGGGGTTTGAGACCACATGGTAGTAAAATGAGGATATCTCACTCAATTCTCAATGAAATAACACCATTCCAACTCCAAAAGAAAGGTAATTTAATTATCTATCCATCCATTATAGGATTGAAGTGTGGAACAATACGTACAGGTCGTACAATGCACGGGATCAGCAATTTCTTAATGGAAAACACAAAAAACAGCAAACTTCTTATTAGAAACTCATTCCAAACTTCTTCAACAGCCTCCCCTTCCAGATATTACAAAAATATATCATGATACCACCTTCAAACTACCTCTTGGGGCGTTCAACTACCATAACCACCCTTTAATTAGATTCTAAGATGACAATTTTGCCAATTTTCCTCTTAATCACTATCCCATTACAACTTGATCAACTTGATTTTGCAAATACCACCTAACTGACCTATTAAGCTCTCCAATACATTGAAAATGGTCATTGAGACCTTATTTAACATGGAATAAGACCCTACTCCCCATATCCCTTAAAACTCATGATTTCACATGGCTTTTGAATTATGAATCAAACTGACAAATTCAACTAAATGATTCAAAACCCTTTCAAATTACATTATGACTGGTCCTTTAGACCTTATTAAGCATAAATGAACAAAAGACACACCTAGGTATCAACTTAGACTTCACAATGTGTAGGTGCTCCTACACCATTCTTAAAATATGTTGTTAAATCATCCTGGTACACAAACATGAGAATGTCAATAAAGTCTAAAAAGGCTACATCCATGGCTCTCTAAAATGGGGTACAAATGTTTGTTAGGTCGGATGACATCTTGACATAAATATATGGTCCCCATGGAGTAGTAAAGAAATTTTTTTATTTCTCAAATTATTTTATCGTTGCCTGGTTGTAACCAAAGAACCCATCCATCATGGACAATATTTCACAACTGACAACCTTCTACGACATTGCCTCCATGTTAGGAAATGGGTAGTTATCTTTCAATGATGATATATTCATGGTTCTAAAATCAATAGATAACCTTATATCACCATTCTTCTTTCTTACTGACACTAAGTTTGAAACCTAGGTAGAATGTCCTATAGGCCTAAATATTCCACCATCTATGAGTTTCATAAGTTGTACTTTTGGTGCCAAGGTTTGGTTAATAGGTCTATGTTTTTTCCTAAATGTATTGGCATTAAGTATTGATGGAATATCATGCTAAAAAAGATCCTACCTATATGCCTTTAAATCATCATAGGACTAGTAAAAAACATGCATTTACTTTCTCAAGAGAGAAATCAACATTTCTCTGATTTTAGGGTTTAACTTTTTACCAATGTACACCTTTGGTACACACACTATTCCAAGATTAACTTCCCCTAAATCTTGTTCATGGGTAGAGTTTTGTTTGACATTACTCTTATCAGAACTGTTAAAAACCCTTTCCAGTGCTACAAGTACTTTGGAAATTTAATTTGTCTTCAATT
Organism: Sequoia sempervirens; assembly: GCA_007258455.2. NCBI lineage: Eukaryota > Viridiplantae > Streptophyta > Pinopsida > Cupressales > Cupressaceae > Sequoia > Sequoia sempervirens. The sequence goes on along the minus strand of VDFB02151635.1, from coordinate 21,540 downwards.
GTATAACTTCACTCCAAAATACTATCTCTTTCTCATCAACCACTTCTACAAATACTTCAAATTCAATCTACTGGATCTCATACTAATCTATACACTGTAAAAATTGTAATATATCATCATCATTGTTAAATATTTTCCAGTTTTGGATGTTATCTGAGACTAAAGGCTTGGTTTTCACCTCAACCTTTGATATTCCAACAAATTGAATATCTTTAGGGCTTAGGGCTATATTATCTAATAAATCAACCATCACATTTCTTTCCCTTCCTACCTAGTCAATTGAAAAAGTGTCAAACAACTCTATAGTGTACCGGCACATAGCATACTTGTATTGTTTTAACCTCTTGTTTTTGGATGAAATTTTTTCTCTAACTTGGGACACTAGTAGCTCAAAATCCCCTAATACTCTGGGCTATTAATGCTATGTTTGAAAAATAGTTTAACTCCTAGCAATGAAACCTCATATTCTACAACATTATTGGTACATGCAAACTTTAAAGAAAATGAGAATTTGTAAGACTTACCACTAGGTGATATGAAGATCACCCCTGCACCAAATCCTTCTTTTGAGTAGGCTCCATCAAAATACATAGTCCATGTGTCATTTCCATTAGCTTGCTTCAATGCTTGTTTCTTAATTGGTTTAGTTTTCTTTTCTTCTTCTTGCAACTCTTCCACTCTAAAATCATCCATGTCCACATCTACAAAATAAATACTCTCTCTAGGTACTATTTCTTCAATTAGGTGTGATGATATACCTTCCATGAGAATTTTCACCTATTTTCCATCAATAGGGATAGAACCATGTGACATCCAACTGCATGTTTCCTCCCATAGTTGTAGACCATCTTCTTAATAGAAGAATCCCATAAGTAGGAGGAATATCCACCATAGTTACACTCATCACATAATATTTCCTTGGATATGTTGCCATCTTCAAATGCACCTCTTTGATGATTCCTATTACAGGAACCTCTGTAGAATCCATAGCATAACACTTTCCATATGCTCTATTGATCTTCAATCAAAGTTCCTTCATGATCTCCACTGGCATAATTTTTTAGATGCCCCTAAATCAATCATACAATTCTTGAATAATTTGTCTTTGATCATGAGAGTCACATAGAATGGGTCCACTTGATTTTGATATGTTGTTAGTGTGGTGCCCAAAAACACTTGAGGTATATAATTATTGATTCCCTCAAATTATTCTTCTTTAATTTTCAATTTACTCATTTTAGGTGGAGTAATAACCTTCTTTTCATTAGAAGCCATAGTTGCACCATTAATAAGGGAAATTTCCTTCTCCTTATGTTTTTCAATCCTCATCATCTCCAACAGAGGAAATGAAACTTTCACCTATGATAATAACTGAAACATATCCACTAACTTATACTTGGGGAGATCACATATTGTAATATTTTTCTCTTTTGATTTGCTCTTTTCCTGATTAAGTTGATCTTCATGATTAACCTCAACATTTCTCTTCTCTTGTTTAGCATTCATTTTCTGATATTTAGCTTTGATCAAAGGAGATACCACCTTCTCATTGATATTCATAGCTCCAAACCTTTCACTGACACCTTTTTCTCTTTTTATTTAGGTTTGTAAACCTTTTTAGGTTCTTGACAATCCTTCTTATCCTTACTCTACTCCTTGATGAAGATATTGCCAACTTTACTTTGATCATCATTAACCACCCTATTTCTAATATTGTAATTGCTCTTGAATTGGGAAATTGTAGAAGTAGTTAATTCTCTAATTTCCTCTTTTGATGGTATTCTCAACCTAACATCAAAATGAACATACTCAATATTTTATATATTTTGATCCTCTTCCTCATTTTTCAGAAAATATTTGTTGATGGTAAAAACCAGATTTATACCTCCAATAATTTACATCAACATCATGTGATTCCTCATGAGAAGAACAATCTTCATCAGAAAAATTTAGTCTATTTGTAAACATATTAATCTCACATCTTTCTCATGAGGCAAGTCACAATCATCACATGCACATTGATTCTCCACCAGGGATTGTGCCACTATACACTGATGTGGTGAATGTGGTAGTTGGAATGATACACACCATGGAATATCATATTCTTCTTACTCTTATTCAGTAGCTTCCCATTATGCCATGTTTTTTTCTAAGGTTGGTATGATAACTTAGGAATTCTTTGATGCCTCTATAAGTTAGGCTTCTCATTTGATAACCTTTTTTCATTTCTAGCAATCTTGTAATTCGAATCCTCAAAAACACACATCATTTTATCAAACTTATCTTCATGATATGAAGATGCTTTGTCTTGATGTCCTTTTGTATTTTTTAATAACTTGACATCATCTCTTTTACCAACTTCACTAGATGCCTTTTTGTTACTTTCAATATGTAAGGCAATATTAAAAGCATCTCCCAAAGTTCAAGGTTCTTTTTCCCTCAACTGATACCCCATTTAGAATCATAAGCATTACAATAGAGGACAAGACACATTAGATCACTTAGTCTTGTATCTTGTGGGATTTTATTCATGAGTTCAAAAAAACTTGTATTGAAATCTAATACTTGTGAACTCATTTACTATAAACTGGGGATCAATTTCCTCACCATATTGTTCTCTAGATATCCTCTTATATTCATCCCAAGACCCAACACTTGTTTGTTGAAGTATTTTGTACCAATCTATGGCATCCTCTGTCAAAGATTCCATGAATAACTTCATTAACACATCCCCATCCTCTACCTCAAAATCATCCATCATATTTGTAAATTTTCTTAGATGATATTCCCCCGATATAGCATTATTTCCTTAAAATATCACAAGAACATTTCTGATGTCATTGAGCAAAGGGTTTGGATAACTCACTATTCCAGTGAAATATAATTGATTGTATTTGTCCATGTGTAAAGGTATTCTTGTATGAACATTTCTTGTAGCACCTTGTTGTTGACCAATAATTTTTTGGTTTACAATATTTGGATCAACTCATGGGCCAAACTATGGGATACCTTGACCTATATGAGATAAGGACTAAGCACCAACTATAGAAGTATTTATAGTAGAAGTATCGAGTGGGTTTAGAAAATTTAATAGGGAAGTTGAAGAACCTCTAGATCCATAAGATATTTTTAGAAAATATATCTTCCTTTGAAACTTTTCTTTCGTATCTAATTGTTCCATTCTCTCTAGTTCCCTTTTCAAAGTGTCAAATTCCATTTTTAATTGAAAATATTTTGGATTAGGTACTGCAAATGCAAAAACATTTTGAGATGTTTCATTTTCATTTATTCCTACTCATTTTGTAACATTGATAGGATTATTTCCCTTATCCACAACTTTAGGTGCAACATTTGTTTTAGAGTTTTTTGTTATCGTACTAGCAACAACAAGACTACTCCATGTATTGGTGTGGGTATTTCATAAGGGGACACTTATAATATCACTTTTAGTTTTTGAATTTGTTTTGGTGGTATTTAATAGGTATGGACAAGGGATATTCTTGATGAGAATTCTTCAATTGGGTGACCTTTTCTCTCAATTTTTCTATAAAACATATAATTCTTGATTCGAGTTTCTTTATCGTTAAGTTGCTTGATTATTATTTCTTCTAGCCTACACATCTCTTCTTGACACTCTTGAACTTCTCTTGACAATTCATCCTCATATGGTAAATAATTCTTAGTATCTAAAGTATGAGTATGAATCTCAACATATTTAGTATTATTTGTGGTATTTTCCACAAATCCACTTAACAAATCATATTGCAAAGGGCTAGAAGTGTTTGCTATAGTTTTTAAGCTATGAGCAACTCTCTTAGCATCAAAATCTTATTGGAAATATTTCTCTTTTCCTTTGATTCTTATCAAGGAGATTAGGATGTGATTGTTCCTCATTTACAATAGGATTAATTATTACATTATCCTCATCCATAGGAAGCAGTTTATAATCAAGATCAAGTAAATTTTCCAAACTTTCATTACTGCTATTATGTCAGCCTCTAGATCTATGAGGAGGAACAAAAATACTTGTACTTACATGATTTTCTTCTTCCATGACTGCTAAGTATTGTGAGACAACTCTCCTGTAAGTTTCTTTTCAATATCTTTCTTGAGATGAGATCTCGTTCCTTTCATGGCTTCTTCAAATCCTTTGAAATTATTTTTTTCTTTCTTTTCTTTTTCACTTGCACTGGCAAGGAGACTTTCAAAGTTGCCACCCAATTAAAGGAATTAAAATAATTCTTCAAATTTCTCTCTCCCTCTAAAAATTGTAAAGCAGAAGCAAATGACAAGACGAACACACAAACAAAAGGAAATTCACACAAATATGACAAAGATAACTAGATACTTTTAAGAATTTCTTGAAATGAAAACAAACCTCACAATTACAGACCTCTGGCTACAATTCAAACTTAAAAATTTCAATGAATTTTTATCAAGATGGTCTTCAATCAAAATCTTCTTAAGATTATCCACAAAAAAGTTTCCAAGGTGATGGTGTTTTAATTTTCCAAACTAGAATTTCACAACAATCTGTAAGATAGCTACTTCACGATAATTGAAAGTTACAAGGGGTTGGCCAATGAACAGGAGATGGATTCTACAATAATATCCTCTATAATTTAGGCTCTACAAGACCTAGGAGGGTGATCCTACAATATTTACTTTGATTTAATAGTGATTAGGTGGATATAGGAGATCCATAATTATTCAAAATATTCTTAGCAAACATATATGTTCTCTTAAATGAAATCGAGAATTACAAATGGAACATAGGAATTATATAGATTCTTGAAATATTATGAATTTACTTGCTCAAAGAATGTGGGTAATAAAATTAGGAAAAATAAATCATTGCTTGAAAATAGATGATTGATTTGATTTTCAATTTAGTGACTAGGGATTTGTACCAAACAAAATGCTAGAGACTGGTTCCTTAACCTAGGGCACAAAAATAAGATGAAAGTAACTAAAAATTATACAACAGTATTTTAACCCAAACATCACAAACTTATGTAATAATGCATTACACTATTGCTCTTTAGAAGTTCAACCCAATTCTACTTAAAAATCCTTGTAAACATTCATAACATTCAAAATTTTTCTTATAGAATTTAATTTATTACTTGAATGAAAGCTAGAAGAAAAACATTCACACATAGAAAAAGGCTGTGGAGATGAAAAAAATGATCCTTGATCAGATTTTATTCCTAAATGCAACAAATATTACATATAGGAGACAATTAGCTTGAAAATATGCCATGGTATACACATATATTGATGCTAGTACTATTATACAAATTACTGGCTACAAAACATTCCTATTCTTAGACAATGACTTTGACCAAAGCACTGGCTCTATTACAAAATGCTTTGCAATACAAAAATTCTCCAAGATCCCATGCATATGGCCTTGAATTCCCTTTTATAGAAACAAGGGAGTAAAACAAGATTTGGGCCAAATTACACATGTCACATTTTCATTTGACAAAAAATTATATATAAAGAAATGATTACAGCTGCTTGTGGAGGGTGTTCCATAAATGACAAATTGATGTTACATGTGCAACTGTAAATCTTGTTTCCCCCAAAAGGTGCTTGTAGAAGGCTGTTGTACCATAGTTTACCACTTTTGAATCCACCTTCTTTAGTTCCAAAATCTTGAGAGATGCTAACTAGGTAGATGAAGAAAAAAGCTAGGCCCACTAGAAGATAAAAATCTAGTTGAATCTGATAAAGATTCCAAATGATGTCGAATAGACCATAAAGAACAAAATAATATCACCATCCCAATAAAGAATGAAAGAATAATCAGTGCAAAGTCAACAAATTTATGCAACTTAGGAAAATTATTGTACTTGTCATCCCAAGTTTTGTATTCTTCTTTTGTTGGCCACTTGAATGTAAGGAACTTATCCATATTGACTATGTATGTACTATACTTGACAACTACATGATTAGATTCCTTTTCAAATTCTTCTAAGAATAAATTTATGTCCTAGAGCTTATCCAAACTATTCTTTGTGAGTCCTATGTCAACAATTTCTTTGTCACAAATGAGAAAATCCAATGTTGCAGTTATTCTTTCAAATTGTTCCTTTCACACAGTACAAGGCTTGATTTCTCCATTAGGATTCTTTATTTTTGGTAGTATGCCTAGGTTTCTCTCATCAAACTCTTGGACCATCTCCTTTTCTTTCTCTTCTAAGTGATTTACTAACCCCTGATATTCCCCTGTTGCCTTGACTATTTTATATGTGGGAACAATTTCCTTTGGCTTATTTGGATCATGTGTAGACACCTTGCACATTACAATTATTTAATTGAGCCTTGGAGTCCACTTTTATATTATGGGCATGGCCCTTGCCTTATCACTAGCAAATTTTCCAATTGCAATCACTATATGGAAACAATTTTTATGGACATTGTCCACCCTCATCATTATTTTTCTTGTCAAGTGTCCAAGAATATTTGAAATAATCACATTATTCTCATGTTTATCCTCATTATAGTGTAGCAATATTCTCTCATAGGTATTGAGTTTCTGTAGATCTTCTTTTTCCTTTTCCCTATGAGCTTTAGGAGGCAGGGAAAATGATGAACTGGAAGCCATTGGTCTATCACCTTTTATCACTAGTTCCATTGAAGATGAGGGTGGTATTGTTGTAGAATTCTATTGTTGTTGTTGTAGTTGTAGTTGGGTCAATGTTCTCCTCAACTTATTGTACTCATTTAGTAGATCTTGTTAATCTTGTAGATATTTATTATAATTCTCCTATAGTGCTTCAGTTGTTACTTTGTTGAATTGTGCAATATTTACTGCCAAAGTTGTTGCCTCAACTATAGAGATGTCTGTCACTCTTTTGATAATTATACCTCCTCATATGTCCTCTACTAGCTTAACTACCACTAGCTTACATCCCGTGGAAACAATATCCTCCTAAGACACCCAAGGATGCATTTGATGCAAAACATTCCTTTAAGCTATCATCAATGCATTAAATTTCCTTACAATGAAACTGAAGTCACCATTTATGGGGAACCTAGACCATTCAATTATTGTTATAACTTGGAAGAAAAATATGAAAAACTAATCCAAGTTCCTAACAATGATATTACCTCACATCCACCATGCTACATTTGTCCATCAACATTAGCCACATCATCCACCATTCAGAAACCCCTTCCATAAATTAAGGTTCAAGTACAGGGTAATGGTTTTGGAGATTATGCTCTAAAATGGTTGCTTTATGTAGGACAACTTCCATCTTCTCCTAAGACATATATAAAGCCACAAAACCTAGACAAAACCTCTGTTGATGGTAAAAAAAAAACAACATTAAACAAAAGATCTCTATTCTATTTCTCCTAAAAAAGAAAGATACCATAAAGTAATCTAACTCCCAAGGTCCTGGTAGTTGGTTCTCAACTATGCTGATGTTGCTCAATGGCCAATGTAACTATAATATTCAAGGGGCCTTTGCTGGTAATAAGGAACAAAACTGCATTAGATCAACTATTCTATGTTGGGGGGGTGTAAATAAATATAAAAAGATACATCAAAGCTTCAGAATAGTAAAACATCAACAAAACTTCTTAATATCTAGACATGTACTTTAACAATGAGTGTTTCTTTATCCAATCAAAACCACAACATGATGCAATCCATAGAATAATCTACACCACTGCATAGATTCATAGTGCTAGTTCAACGATCACAACCATTCACTAAAATCTTTACTTCAAAATTTAAAATAGATCACTCACTCATTACTGAAAACACAGATCAAATAGACATAGCAATAATTTCATTCATAGATAACTCAATGAGATAATCTTGAATCTAGTTTTCGCTATTCATTTGCATCAAATAGAAAACGTTTAGGCACAACAAATCACTGGCATACAAATTGATTATGAATCATTAACCTTATCAAAGATGTCGAAACTTAACAATAACATGAAAAATGTATAAAACTGTAAAAAGAGTATCCAAGTTCAACTGAACTTCTCAAAGTATCTTGCTAACAATTCATATAATCTTAAGACTATGATTCCTATTTGCTATCATTAGGTGGTGAATCTTTCTTCAATCAGTTGACCTTTACAAAATAAAGCCCAAAAGTACATATAGGCATGTCATGCATAAGTTTTTCTCAATTAGAAACTTAGATCCACAAATTAAGGAACAAGGACTGCATGAAGGAAATAGACTAGCTAATCTTCAATTCCAAGGTTGATTGCTTTGTTACACAAAATTATGATGCCCCAAAGAGGAAAGTAGAACTAGTGGATAAAAGCTTCAGTTCAACTCATGTTAAATCCCTACAAAATAAGAGAGGAGAGGAAGTTGTTTCAAGAAGAGAATATTTTGTTGCCAGCTCACTCCTGCATTGCTTGGTCAAGGAGATACTCATCTTAACTGGAAAATATTTGTTGAAGGATGTCCATATCAGGCCCATCTAACCATTTGTCCTCAAACTTGATACTTTTGAACTCTGTTGAGGCAAATTCCTGTATATCTTTCAATTTGATTAATTCCCTCCTAGTAGCTTTCACCTCTTCCTTGATGTCCATGAGCCTGTCCAATAACAAGTCTTCTCCATCATCTTATGTTTGCATTACTTCCTCAAATCTGCTACCGCACTTTTCCTTCAACTTCTTTAGAGGAAGACCTTCTTTGACCAGGATGTCCAGATTGACTAGAATAGTAACCACAACCTCCAATTCATCAATTTGTTCATTCAAGTCTTTGATAGCTTCTTAAATTTCATTCTTTTGCTCATAGATGAACTTGGATCTAAACTGGATTATATTTAAGATCTTCTCAATAAAAAAATTTTATCCTCTTCAAAAATTGACTACTCCAGGAGGGTTGACTTGGGTACTTTGTTGATGTCCTTCAATTTCGTGACATATTCCCTATACTCCTTGTAGACATAGAAAATATACTGGTTGATATCGCACACTCAATCCTGATCTACAAACATTAGTTTTTCCTAAATAACTTCTTTGCTAACCATTTAATTAAATAATCTTTATTTAATTAAATTCATCATATTTCCTCTGTTAATTAAATAAATCAACTTTATTTGATTAAGTCACCATCTTCTTTTAATTAAATAAATCATTTTATTTAATTAATCCTATAGTCCCCCTTTAATTAAATAAATCAATTTTATTTAATGTAATCCAACATCACCCCTCTTTAATTAAATAAATCAAAATCTTTATTTAATTAAATCTAAATCATTATTCCTCTCTCTTTGATTTATTTAAATCCTAAAATATAAATAAAATTGTCAAATCAACTAATCTCCTTTTAAATTAATCAAAACTTGATTGATCCTAATCCATCAAATCCTCTAGCTTTTGCAACTTGCACAATAAATCAATTTATTTGATTTATTAAATCTTCCTTTTTCATTCAAAAAGGCATCAAGAGGGAATATTCTTTAAATTTTAAATCCCCCCCAAAAGGGATTTGTCCTTCCAACAAGGCATTCAATATATCTTACATGTCTTTGTGCATTGAGCCAAGTGGCATTTAACTCTTCTTGCATCCCCCCTAAACATGTCATTTCATCAAATTCAAATTTCAAACTTGCACATTGATCAAAATGTGCTCAACCCTAGTCCAATCACATGATGACAAGTGGATTCTTCATATTAGCTAGGTTTTTATCCCACATTCATCCCTTTTGCCTCTTCTCTCTTCAATTTCTTCTATAAATAGAGAGGTTATCCCTCATTTCATCATCGACAATTTGAGCAAGTTTACTATACTCAATTTTATCTTCAAGCATTAGCATTTTCATCAAATTCATCAAGGCATAGCTAGGTTATTGCAGGTTTTCTCCATCGAGTTCATTTGAAGCAATCACCAAGTGGATCAATCATCACCAAATCATCAAAAGCTTGCATAGGAGTTGGGAAAGGGACAATTTCCACATCAAATTGGCACCAATTCCCCAATGGGATCAATTTTTTACATGCCTAATTAGGATTTCTTTGCTTTTAATTTTTGTTCTTCATCTTCATTTCCTATTTTGAGCATTATTATGGATTTCATGGGGAATATTGATCTTGAATTACATTTGAATCTACTAATGTTGTGTTTGTTTGTTGTGTTTGTGTAGGTCTAGGATTGGGGTTCACACTCCTCATATTGCTTTTCTAGGTCTTCAACATGCTAACTCATTTCCTCTACCAATTCAAGTGCTCCTTTATGAACTTTAAAACTATCAACCAATACATCACCAACCTCTTGATTCAGCCTATCAATCCACCTGTCAAGCATCCCCACTTTACTCCTCATTTGCACTAAGTCATTAGCCTCTTTCTTGCTTAGTAGAACTGGGGTTTTAGGAGAAGCAACTTGTTGAGACACCAGAGTGGAAACATCCTTCAGGAATTTATGTAACTGAGCCAATTGAGCCTTAAGTTCATCCTTCTTTTCTTTATCTTTAATCATTCTAGACCTGGTGGAGGAAGCTACAATATCAATGAGAATCATCTGTTGGTTCCTTGTAGGTCTGCCTAAGTTAATAGTGCCCAACTAGTAATCAGTTATTTGCATATCTTCGCTATCCTTATCCACAACTAGAATTGCACATTCACCAACAATTTCTCTTGCATTTGTGAGCTTGGTAGAATGAAGAACTCTAGCCTTCTTTTTGGGTCTTTCCTTCTCTATTTCCTTCATCATCTCATCCCAATTGAGAGGTTGAGGTTGAACTATCTGTTTCTTCTCTAAATCAAGTTTCAACCATGTAGGAGCAGCAAGAGTAGTGACCACTTGGGTTGAAGAAGAGGGAGGAGTGGCAGATGATAAAGGTTGCAATATAGTATTCTTAGGTTGAGAATAAACCTCTTACACATTTTGTTGTTCCCTTTGTGCATCTTCTTGAGCAAGTCTCTCAGCTTCTTCTTTGTCCTTATGCTCCTACAACCTTTTAGCTTCCATCTCATTTTTCAGACGTTCTTCTAATTTTTTCTCCTCATACATCTGGTCTCTCTATTTTTCAAGTTCCTTGACATAGTCCCATGCCTCTTTAGATCTCTTCTCATATAAAGAAATCTCTTCACCCTCCTCTCTCTCTAGGAATTCTTTCTCTTCTTTCTTTCTATGGTCTTCCTTAACAACCTTGAATTTAGCCTCAAGGGCTTCTCTTTCTCTCCTATGTCTAGCCATTTCCTCCTGAAGATCATGGATTTTCTATAGAATGGCCAGTTTATCCCTCTATTCCTTAGTTTTAAGTTCCTGCTCCTTTTGTTGTTGTTACTTAGCCAATTCATCAACCTTGGCTTGAGCCTAAAATTCTTGTTGTTTTATTAGTGCATCATCCTTAGCTTTAGCATCAATCTCCTTTTGTTTAGCTAGTGCCTCAACTTGTACCTTGGCCTCTTTTGGAATCCTCAAACAATTTCCATTGATCTTTTTCTATAAAGAAATGTTTAGTCCTTGCATCCTTAGTCTCATCAAGAGATGCCACCACATGGGTCTCCTTATCAAAGGGAGTAGCCTTAGAATCTGTATCAATGTCATGAATCTCTATTTTAGGTTCCTTCTCCTTTAGGGATTCAACATCTTTATGGAGGGTTCCCATAGGCATTTCTCTAATTGGTTGGTTTGTGATGAGGGGTTGAGTTGATACTTCCCCTGTAAGAGATGTTGAAGCACCCATTTCTATTGCAATCTCTTCCCCATGTGCTTCAGGAGGACCCTAAGTAGGAATTCCAAGTTTAATTTCTTCTCCAGAATTAGGAATAAAAAACTCTAAGGGCTCCTTAGGAGCCATTCTTCTTTTTGTTCTTTTGTACCCCTGAGTGGTTCCTGTTGCCCTTCTCTTTTTGGAGGTTTGAACCTCTAGCTCATTAATTCTCATTACAACCCATTGTATGCTCCTATCCAAGACCGGTCTTGCAATCTACTTAATGTCAATGGACTCTTCTACATTCCAATCCATTGGATCGAAGTCCTTGGTGCCTATATTTTCTACATCATATTGGAGATCCGAAGTTACCCCATCATCTTATAATATCTCAGGGATGTTTTCCTTTACCCTATACTCAATCATGAGTAGGATAGGAAATCTTTCATAGTTTCTCCTTCTGAGATCATATTCATCTTATAAATCCATCCAAAATTCCTCTAGCAGATTAAAGCGTGTCAAAAATAGTGGGAAGCAAAGCTTGCATCTTGTGTTTAGGATAAAAATATTTCCTGGAGGTGTACAGAACCAACCTTAAATGAATTAATTCATCACAAATTACCTTAGCCACCACATTGTGTGCATAACTATATTCAGCCAACTTCATAGTGAATTTGTGCCAGCCAATCTTGTGTTTATTGACAAATTTAAGGTTGATTGTTATAGCTTTTTTGATGAATTTCATCAAGACAATCATGTTGTTGTAGCATCTAGGGAGTAGATGAGGGTGACCATCAAAACTGCCCAACCTGAAATGAGTGAACTTAGAGTATTTGATATACAAATGTCCCCATTCTGAAATGAAGGCCATAGCATCCTTGCTCAACCTATAACCAACATCCCCTATGAGCTAATTAAAGATAACATATAGATATGCATCGTTAACCCTTCTGTAGTGTGACTCAGAAGTCTGTAAGGTGAGTTGATCATAATGATCTCACACATTTTTCTGTCCTTGGGTTTCCCCCAATATTCCCACTGCATTCAACCCTAGAAAGATGCCACTTTTGGCAATTGCATAAATCACATAAGAGGTCATGAAGAAACTCTTGGTTTCTCTCACTCTAAGCATATGGTTGTGTATGCATTCTAACACAATCATGGGCCAGTCAAATTGTTTCCTGCCATCTAGGATAGTTTGGATGAATGGAAACATCCATTCTTTAAACTGGGAGGCATCTCTCTTCCCAAATACTCTAGAGAGCATCATTATTATATCTACAATCTCCTTGTAAAAGTATACCCTTTTACGTTGATCAAGAAGCTTAGCTAGGGACTTTTTCTCAAGTCTCATCCAAGTCTTATTCATGTGAGTTCTACTGGCTTCCTTCTGGTTGCTATAAAGCTACAGTGCCTCTGCTTCATTGAGCTACCTGGGATTTTGTGGAGTAGGTACATTGAACATTAACCTTATCACTTGTGGTGTTAATTCAATGATAATGTTTCCTCGCAAATCCACACATTGTCTAGTAGCAGGATTGTAATTTCCAGCTGCAATGAGTATTAATTTCAGGCATTAAATAGATAAAGGGAAGAGGGAAACGTTTGACAAACCAGATTGAACAATCCTCTGCATTTTTCCTATGACATCTTCATTGAAATTTTCCTCATACAACTCTTCATAGTGTAAGGAGCCCAAGTTTGTGTCAGTGATATTGACCCAATCTGAGTCCACCTTGCTGGCTGTTATGCTAGGACTTTGATGTTTGTACCTCAATGTATATGGGAGTTGTTCCACCTTAATCATCTTCAACTTGGCTCCTTTCCTTGAACTTTCTGTAGGTTGGATCCTTTGAGAAGCCTCTTCTAATGCTCCTGACATCTCTTATCTCTACAATAAAACCATGTATTAGATGAAGAAAAGCATAAAATCAATACATAAACTAATATTGTTCTTTACTTCCTTAGGAAAACTTTCATACTTAGCCAAATTTCATATTCATCGGAAGTAGAGTCACAAAAGTATGAAGAACATGAAACAATTTTGACACAAAGCGGGATTGGGACTGGAATCGAGATGAGAGTGAAATTGGGATTGGAATAGAAACCAAACCTAAAACTAATCGATAATTCCAAGTTCAAACTCCACTCCTGTTTTTCCTCTGCCAAAGAGAAAGCGAAGACCAAAATCAACATTAATCAGAAGCGGGACCATTTTGGGAATGAACCCTAATCCAAACACCTAGGGGACAAGTTCATCCCCAAGTCCGCCTCCACCAGTTTACTATTCAAAATGAAGCAATTTGTTGAAGAGGTGGTCAGATGAACTTAAGAACCTGAGCCACATGGGATAACAATGGGAAACTCAAAAGGGGCTTAACCTCACCCTTTTAACCAAATAAAGACCAAATTGAACTCTAGGGTTGGATATTTGTAAAGGTCATTGAGAAAACCCTAGTTTGCACAACACGTTGGCTCAAAGAATTAGGGCATCAAATGCCCGACATGTAAATCACTAAACCGATATGGAAAAAAGATCAAAGGGGTCTCCAAATTTTTTTTCAAACATTCAAAGCATAGAGAACCCCATCAAATGAAACCCTAGGTAGAAAAAAGGGCACGACGAAATGGACTTGCCACAAAAGCGACATCAGAACGAAAAAAAAACAAACAAAAAGACAAAAAAAGTAAAATGACAAACATAAAAAGACAAAACAAAACCAAAAAGACACAAAGGGAAAAGTGAAGATTCATAGAAAAAGAATCCCATGAACACACAAGAATATGAAAAGCAACAAGACAATTGGGAAAAGAGTTGGAAAAGACCCTACCTCAAAATGCTAACAACAAAGATTGAAGTCAAATAAGAATTCACCCACCACACACCTCCGTGCAATCAAATCGTGCTCCTCTTGCAATTACCCTATCTATGGTTTGATAAAATGAATTAGAAAATAATGATAATGATCCAGTTAACCTTGATTAAGGTTTAGAAATCCTTTCACACGTGTGAGGAGGCCGGAATTAATGGCATAAATGCAGTCGGTCGGGGACAGAGTAAACAATGAGGAGTAATAAATTAGTGTGGAAATCCAAGGCAGGTCAGACGTGGGCCCAAATCTAGAATAGAACAAGAAACCTTTACCAAGTCTCTTATCCAACTCTAGTTCCGGTTCTGTGAAAAGGACAAACAACAAAGGGAAACAGGGGTAGAATTAGAACCAAAACCGAACACAAAACTTTTACAAAGTTCCAAGTTTGGTTCTGATTCTTGTTATGTTCTTGGCAAAGGAACAAACACCAAGACAAGGACAAAAGAAATGGCAAAAAATGGGATGGGAACAAAAACTAGGCCTGACCAAGACATAGACAACAACCAAAGACAGCCAATGAGCGGGATCAGGATCAGAACGGAAACCGAATTCAAAACTTTTACAAAGTTCTAAGTTCAATTCCCATTCTATTTCTGCTTCTACTAGAGAAAAAAAAAACACAAGGAAACTACAAAAAACTCAAGGGAAAAATAAACCCAAGAGCACAAGACCAACCAAAAGACAATGAAAAGAACAAGGAATAAAGGCAAAACCGGAACCAGGACCGAATCCGGACTTGGAACTTTGCAAAAGTTCTAAGTCCAGTTTCCATTCTAACTCTGTTTCTTCTAGACCAAAAGAAACAAAGAATTAGGAGGAAAAAGAACAAATCCTAAGACCTAAAAAAAAGCACCAAGGACAAAACAAAAACAAGGGGGACCCATTTTGTTCAAAAACAAAATGGGGTGGTTATACCAGGCATAACGAATGGAAACTCGGCTGGGAAAATGGTTTACCCATTTTCAAGATATTGAAGAATTCAATAACCCAGAACCTATGGTTTATAAACATTCTAACTCAAGTAAGACTAGATATATTGAGCAAGGTTGAGCTAGAATCTCAGATGTAAATCAACATGAATTATTTCAAATCTGAGTGTGTGCATGTATGGTGCATCTTTCTTCATAGAAACTTTCTTCACCTTCAAACCATTATATCTAAGATTCAAGCTACATAGGTTGAGTCCTTTAACTGTTGTGAATAAAATCATGGGCATTGCTCTGTTGCTAGTCAGGCATTCATAGCCCCAATGAAGATACCTCTAATTCTCTCAAAGCATTGCTCTACTGCTAGACAAGCATCCATAGCCCTGATAGAGATACTTGAATCACCCATTTGATATTGAGTTTGCCTTATTTCAATGGTTCTCTTTTTTCTTTCTTTTCATAGGCTTTTCTTGTAAGAATTCTTTATTAACTTTTATCAATACTTATATATGATTAATTTGACATGTGTGTTGAGAACTACAATGAACTTTATGATAGTATTGGGAATTAGATTGTTCACTTGAACCAGGGATAGAACAACCCTTAGATAAATAGACATTTTACATAGGAAGATGTTTTATCTATTTTGTGATAGATTTTGATCATGGTTCATGAGATTGTTTATAATATACCTTATTCACAATAACTTTTCAAACCATTATTTAAAAATGTGTTGGATTTCAATTGTTTATTGTTTTTCCTTGATGACAAAACTTGGCTTTTCAGATTGATGCTACTTCACTTTCATGATATCAATGATGGTTCTATTGTTTGATTTACTCTTCATGATATTCTTTTAGTGTTTATGATTATGTTGGACTGATAGTGTTGATAAGACATTGTACAAGTTACTTAGGATTGATCATTTTTAGGATCATTTGAAGGCTCCATTTGAGCTCCATTTGAGGTTGCATGTCATAGGTTATTTGATCATATTCCAATTGATCATTTGTAGGTTCAATTTTTCAAAGAAATCATTTCTTAGGTGACTTCTCTATACGGGCCTTGCTATGATAATCAACATTGAAGTGTTCATAAGCATCTTGATTGATTATTTAATGTGGCATATAATATAAACCTTAATTGGTTTCTTTTGACACATTGTATTGTTGTTTACCTTGGAATATCGAGTGGTTATTTCATTTCACATTGGAGTTATCTTTGTAAAAGTCATATGGCAGTGGCATTAATAAGGTTTTGGGCTCATCCTAACAAGGCTTTAGTTTGTCTTGATTGGTCATATATGGCTTCGAGCAACTTGCATGGTATTTTGTATTTGAGCACAATGCACGTGTGCTTGATCACATTGCATCGGTGTTTGATGTGGTAATAAGGAGATTGGTTTAAAGTTGCCTTCCATTTGAAAAGGTGATTACACCATGTCTTTCCTTAATCAACACTCCTTGTAAAAAGCTTGTGTTTACCTTATACTCCTAATGGGTATTGAAGCATGTGATAAAGGAATTTGTTGAATGTGAATGAAATATACTTTTTAAAAGTCTTAGCAATTATATTAAGGATCGAATATTGTTGATCACTATTTTGAGTCTAAATCAGGCTGCATGGGACTTCTATTAAGCAAAGAAAAAAATCCCTTGTTGAGCATTCTAGACTTTGCGGAGTTGGGCTTAGTAAAGGTTAAAGTTATTTTTGAAAAATCTTTGGTAAAGGGATATTGTGTGACTTAGAGAGTCTTTGAGGACTAATGATGTATTTCGACATTCAATGGTCTCAAAAGCATTTTAATAATTGATTAAATCATGTGATATGATGTTTTTCCCCATTGGACTTCAAAATTATTTTAATCATTGTGTATTATTTTTGGTAGAAGTCTTTGAAAGACTTGGGGGAAATATAGGGTAGAGTTATTATTGTTTCATTGAATAACATATGAAACCCTAGCTGCCACCGTGAATTATCATTGCATATTTTTGATAAAATCTTAACTAGGGAAGTTGAAGAGAGGCGGTGCTTGTTAGTGGAATTATTCAGTTGGGCAGTTATGGTGGTCTTCAACAGTTTGTGGAATCTATTTTTCTTTCTTCCATCTTGAATAGGTAAAGGCAAAATTATCATATGCTTTCAGTTTTGCATTGGGATTTTTCTTGCTATAACAGTTGTTAAGGGATTAAAAGAATCTTATTATTCATTTTTTGAAAAACAAAGGAAATCTTTCAACAATAGTGATCAACAATATTCAAATATTGGTGATCACTATTTTTCTATAACAGTTGATAATAAGACAATAGTTTAAAATCAAATCTTTCAATAGACATGTCTGAAAATACCTAAACCAATTTCACTCCTAGTATCCATAATATTCTTTGAATAACAACCCCTTCATTTCAAAATGGATAGAAATGAAGGTCCCCAAAGACCCAAACAAAAAAAATAGAACGATAGAAAGAAAACATAGAGAAAACAAGCAAACAAACAAACAAACAAAAACAAGGATAACTAATTACATACATACAATCAATAGAAAACCAGACCTTCATGAGCCAAAGTAGTGCTTGAGAAACTGACCATTGACATGAAATGGAACAGGTTCTCCTATTAGGGTGCTTAGACAAAAAGCATTCTCACCCAGGATCTCAACGATTTGATATGGACCCAACCAAAGTTTATCAAACTTCTGGTGGTCTCCCTTTTTCTCCTTAGCTTTATCCCACAACAACACAAGATCTAATATCATGAAAGCCTTTATTTTGGCTATTTTGTCAAACCAACATTTCACGACAGCTTGATGTTTAAAGAATTGTTGTAAAGCAACGTCTCTATGTTCTTCCATGTTCAGTAGACTAGTTAGTCTAACCTCTATCTGATCATCCTTTGAATAAAATTATTGCATAAACATGAGGACAAGTATCTGCAAATGTATTAGGAATACTAGTTCTTGGTTGTAGACTAAATTAAAAGGTGAATTTCCTAGGGCCTCTTTAATACAAGTTTGATCTTCCCATAATGAAAATCTTAGCTAGGTATGCCAGTCCCTAGGGTTGTTTTATAACAATTTTCTAATCACTTGCAATAGGTTCTTGTTGGTGGACTCAACCACTCCATTTTCCTGAGGGTAGTAATTAGATGAATACTTCAAAATAATTTTGTGTTCATAAGCCCATTGAATGAATTCAACAGAAGAGAAAGCAGGGCCATTGTCACATACCAGGGCGAATGGTACTCCAAACTTGGTTATGACGCTTTAATTAAGAAATTTGATAACCACCTCTATGGTGTTGTTTTTGTAGGGCTGAGCCTCAGTCCAGTGTTTGGAGTAGTCAATTGCTGTCAAGATGAACTTATGACCTGTAGAAGAGTTTGGATTAATAACCCCTACGAAATCCAGTGTCCATTGGGTGAATGGTCTCATCTCGTAGACCGGTTATAAAGGCATTGCTGGATTACGTTCTTTTGATGCAGAGATCTAGCATGTGTGACATGTTCTAAAATGTTGATGTGCATCCCTAAACATGTGAGGCCAATAGTAGCCTGACCTAAGAATTTGATGGGCCAAGGAATTTGTAGATCCATTCCCTGTGCCATGTCTACCATGAAATTCAGCAATAACATGTTTGGCTTCTTGCTGATCCAAACAACACAGGTAAACTCATTCATAATTTATTTTGTATGGGGATCCTCCTTTGAGCATGTAATGAGTACTCTTCATCCTCAATTCTCTCCTATGAGTAGCATTCATCCCCTCTGGGTATTTTTTATTTAGAAGGAAAAAGATCAGATCAGTATACCAGGGATCCTATGTGAACGATTGCACTATGCACTGCCAACAAGTGATACTCTTGTCAACATCCGCCATAGCCTTTGATAAGCCCTATCCTTAGACAAGATTCATTAGATGGATTTATAGATCAAACTCTTGCAAAATGGCCATCCATTTTCCTCTTCTCTCCCCTAATTCACTCTACATAAGGAGAGACTTCATAGCTGGATCAAGAACTATGGCGAAAACTTGACTCTGAAGAATGTAGTGCCTAAAATTTTTTACTGCTCGCACTAGTGCAAAGGCCTGATTCTCAATGGGTAGACACCTAACTTCTACATTTTTAAATGGGGAGATCATGAAAGCAATTGGCCTTTCATCTCCCTCACTTCTTCATTGTGTTAAAACAACCGCACATGAATGGTCAGATGCAAAAGAATAGATATAGAAGGGCTTTAAATAATCTAGGCTGGTCAAGACTGTGCCTCAGATATTGATTGTTTAATTTGTGAGAAAGAAGATTTAGCCTCATTGCTCTATTCTATTTTTGCATCTTTTCTCATCATTTCGTTAAGAGGTTTGACAATTTCTACAAACCCTGTTATAAATTTTCTCACAAAATTGAGCCTTTCGAAGAAGGATCTCATCTCCTTTTTGCTTCCTGGCATTGTTAGTTTCAAGATGGCTTCAACTCTGTCAAGGTATATGGATATCCACTTTTCTAATATTACATGGCCTAAAATTTTCCCTTCGTAAACTCCAAACACACATTTTTTTGGATTAAGGGACACACCATAGCTTATACATCTCTTAAGGACTTTTGTTAAATCTACAACATGGTCCTTTCTGTTCTTAGAGAAGATAGTTAAGTCATCTACATAGATAATGATGCACTTACCTATTAAATCCTTAGATGCTATGTCCATTGGACACTGAAAGGTAGCTCCAGCGTTGATAAGGCCGAACGACATTCTCTGATATGCAAATGCCCCCCACTTGGTAGTGAAGGCAGTTTTCATTTTGTCCTCATGACTGACAAACACTTCATTATACCCAGAATAGCCATCCAAGAATGACATTGTCTTGGATCCATTGATAGTTTGTAATACCTCATGAAGAGAAGGAAGTGGATAGTTATCCTTCACAGAGGCCTTATTTAGGTTCCTAAAGTCAACACACAATCTGATCTCACCATTTTTCTTATGCACAGGAACCAAGTTTGCAATCTAGGTGGAATGTCGTACTGGGAAGATTATTCTTGCAAACAAAAACTTTTGCACTTCCTTATGAATTAATGGCTCAATCAAAGCATTCACCAGGCATTGCTTTTGATGAAAGGTCTTTGCTTCTAGCTTCAGAGGTATGGTATGAGTGATCACCGAAGTTTCAAAGGTCTTTAAATCCTCATAACTCCAAGCAATTGCTGCTATATCTTCTTTCAACACCTTAATTATTTTACTTCTGATATCTTCAGGGCAGGATTTTCCTATATAGACATTCCTTTCTGGACCTGAATCATCCAAATTAATAGATCTGTACTTCCCTCCATCAGTTTCAGTACACACCCTTTCATGAGCCCGAGGGTTAGAGTCAAATATTCTTTCCAAAGCTACCATACCCTTGGGAATGCTATTGTTTTTCAAATTCAGTATCCCTTTTGTGTCACAAGTCTCAGGGTCCCAATCTCCCTGATCTCTTTCTGATTCATCAATTATTTGTCCTTTGAAGACATCTGAACTTGCCAAGAAGGCAAGTATATGTTGGTGATCATCGAAGACCTAAAATTTCTGGACATTATTTGGGATAGTCGGGATCGAGACTAGTTCAACTAAAAATATTTTCAACTTGGAATCCTACATAAGCTCCAAAGTGCTAGCATTGATAGCAAGGGCATCTACAATCTGATTGTATTCCATAGGAATCAAAGTGATTCCAAAATTGTCAAAATCCTTAATCAAATTCCAAACTATGTTTCTGTATGCAACCAATATTTTGTTGTGACAAGTATATTGATTGTGGACTTGCTTGACAATCACTTCAGAATCTCCCATAACCATGAGAGATGTGACCTTTTGATGCACAAACGTCAGTCCTTGATCAAGTGCTTCATATTTCGCCATGTTGTTTGTGCAACCAAATTGCAACCTGTAAGATGCAAAGTATGTCTTCCCTTTCGGGTTGGTTAATTCAATTCTTGCTCCACTTCCTGATTTGGACTTAGAGCCATCAAATTTAAGACTCCATAGTTGGTCTAGAGCTAGGATTTCTTTCTTCTTTGGGATTATAGGTGATGGCTTACTTGAAGTGTG
>VDFB02151634.1:0-15485 GCA_007258455.2 Sequoia sempervirens | reverse complement strand
AAAACCAGCTTGTCCCTCAACCATTTTTCCCTCTTGTTCAGCCCAACTGCTAATCTTGAGCTCAATCATGCTTCCAAAAAGTTTTACTATAAGAGGATTAATCATAATAGTGTGGTAGTTTGATGGGTTATTTATGTCACACTTTTGTGCAAGGGAATAACAACACTAGTGGTCCATCCTTCTGGGAAGCCTTCTTGAATAACCCTATTGAAAATACCCTTGATACAAGGTGCAAGGACCTTGATACCCCACTTTAAATGCTCCGCTTGTAGCCCATCAAAATCTTGCGCTTTCCCTCCTGCCAACCTTCTTATGCCTTGACTAATATCTTCTATAGTGAACAGTTTCATGGTTGCATTGATTATTGGAGGTCTATGTTTATCTTGCTCACACTCATAAATAATTTTTGCATAGTCTGGCCATTGCGGGCTTGTAATATTATTTTCCATTTGTTTTCTTTTCTGCTATAGCTCCTTCCAAATTTTTTTGGGGTTTTTCTTTCCAAGGGTTATTAGCTCCAATCTTCTTGTACTTATATATTTTTCTTTTTTACTTTGTATCACCTTTTCATACTCTTTCTTCTTTTCTATTGTCATTCTCTCCTTCCAGAGCTTCCTTTTTGTTAACTTTCACTCTTCATTGAACCACAAGTTTGGTGGAAAAGTATTTGTATTTCCTCTCTTGGGTCTACTCCTCTTACACTCATCAAAAGCTTTGTGTACTAGAGGAATCAATGTGTTCTTGTTAATTGAGTGCCACTTTATGTAATCTAATTTTTTTCCAAATTCTTGAAAGAGAATTTTGAGGGCATCCTTGAAGATTTTCTGATTTTCTTGAGTCATGAGAATCCTTCCCTGCGGGGGTGCTTTCTTCTTGCTGATAAGGTCTTGTTCTCCTTGCTCCTTTATTATGTGGATGTTAAGTTTTACATATATTGGATTGTGATCTGATTTCAACTCTATTGGACATTTACCAATCACTAGCTACATTATCATTGTTGTATAGTTGCGAGATAGAATGACATAATCCACCACACTTTGTCCATTTGAGGTCTTACAAGTGATGTTGCTTGATCTCAGCCATGATCTCATACCATTACATATTACCAAGTTGAATAAACTACATACTCCCTATAATTTTTCCCCAAAGTGAGTGACATTACATTTATTATCTTAATAGGTTCATTCCCAAAGTTGATGATTCTCTTCTTCCAACCATAGTGGATCATCTTTCTCTTTATCTTTTCTTTTCAAGTTAAGAGCATGAGTGTTAGCTATCCTAGCATTAAAATCACCTATTAATATAACTTCTGCCATAGTGTTAAACACAAAAATTTCCTTTTTGAGAGAGGAAAAGGGATCTTCACAGTCTAGACTCATTTTCTTATACAATTTGGAGCCTTTTGGGGCAAAGTAGCAAGCAACCAATCTAATTGTAGTATGATTTTCTTTTATTTTTAACCATATGTACTATTTGTTTGGAGATCTTCTTTCTCCACTTTGATATTTTTGTCCCATGATTCCTTGATTAGGACTGCAACTCCACCATGACCTTTGCCATTTTCCATTCTCTCATTCCAAGTTGAGATCTTTTTATATCCTGAAAAATCTAGAATTTTACACCCTTCATGCTCATGAGTCTCAGTAAGGATAATAATGTCTTTCCCGGCTGCTATGGGCCCTAAACCAAGTCCTCTTCTCCAAGGATAACCTCTACAATTCCAACTTACTATAGATAAATATTCCTAGGGGAGCCCGAGTTCCTATTTTTGATGTGTAACTCTATCACTAACTTGGGCCTTACCATTTTGCAACCAAGCCCATTTACCTTCACTTCTTGTTGTTTTTACCTTTTCCCACCCTTTTCATCTTTCTTCATGATGTCTTATGGTTAGGTCCTTTATTGATTGCGTGATAACCATCTCTAAGGATAGCTGCTTTATTGATTGCTACACTTTAAAAATCCTATATTCATCACCTCCAATCAATTTTGGAACTCCTCTTCTTATAATTCTAATGGTATGAATTCTTCACATTGACTATCTTTCACTGGGTCTTTGCACATTGTAGAGGAATGCGGTGGCTTAAGAAATGCTAATCTTAACATTGAGAAAATATATTTTGTAATTGTGATTACCACATCCAATATATAGCAATTTGATAAAAGTCAACACACTGAAGATAATTCAAAGCCTCATCCCTTTATACATCCTAAAAAATTAATTGGTGGCTACCTTTGATAACTATCATTTCAACGATTTATATATGTATTTGGCTTATCTAAAGGTTTTTGATAGGAATTAAACAACTTGGTAGTATTATTCACGTTTTCTATAAAAAAAGAAAGGCTTATCCAATAGGTATTGAAAAATATTAAGTGATGTTTCTATTGGAGGAGAAGTATGTTGGCACAAGACAGGAAAAACAATGCTTTTAATTGAAAATGAGAAACAAAAACGATGCAAGAAGATCATGGTTTTGTATAATTCTGCAAAGGGTTCAAAAGTTGAGAAAACTAATTGGGTGATGCATCAGTACCATCTTGGTACTAAGGAGGGTGAAAGGAAGGGTGAATTTGTTGTATCAAAAGTATTCAATCACCAACAGACTAAGCAATGTGAAAAAAGTGATCCACAGGTACATCAAGAGGATGTTGCAACTTTGATAAGCAAGGGGGCTCCAATTACAATCAATGCATGCACTCTTCCCATTCAATCATGTTCAGGAAACACACATGCTTGCCTTGACATAGTCAAAGAAGAGTAAACGCCTTGTGCAGTTTCACCTTAGGTAAAAATTCTATTAAGAAACAATAAACAAGTGATTTTACTTTGATTTCGTTCAAGCTAGTCTTTTAGGTTCTTCCATCAGCATTTTGTATAATATCATCTAGTTTAATTAATAATAATTCCTTGTGTTTATTTAACCATTCTGGTGATGGAAACATATGTTAATTATGTCCCAATAGAAAGAGTGATCATAAGACTTTCATTGAATAGAATCCTATTAGACTTTATGTGCCAACGTACGATGCTTAAGATTCCAACCATATCATTGTAGACTAGATAATGTTGATCATGAGTATCACAGGTATAGTTGTTATCATAAGGAAATATGCCCCATAATACTTACGTGCATAAATTATTGTATGCTAGATTCTGGGGACATGACAATATCTTCCTCAAAAATATCATAGAAATGCGCCCAGATGGTGGTGGTAGAGGAGGTTTTAAAT
The DNA here is from genome assembly GCA_007258455.2 of Sequoia sempervirens. Taxonomy (NCBI): domain Eukaryota; kingdom Viridiplantae; phylum Streptophyta; class Pinopsida; order Cupressales; family Cupressaceae; genus Sequoia; species Sequoia sempervirens. Next base: position 12,251 of record VDFB02151634.1, on the reverse strand, counting down.
GAGTTGTCAACTGCACCATATCATTCCCTTTATCAAGTTTTCTTCTCATGCAAAAGAATGGACGCCCCTCCCTTCACGTGAAATTGGAGGAGAAATGACAAGGGTTCCATACCTTATTAAATGCACCATCTCTCCTCTTTCTTTGTCGTGGCACCCATACTCTTTCCTTTACTCTCCTTGAGTTCTGTTAGGCTTAATTATCTGGGATGTGACATAATCCTCTATATATTTTTAGGAAATCAATCAAGGAAGAAAATTAGATAAGATTTTGGATGAAGAGATGGATTGCATCAAAAGGAATGAAACATGAGAGATAGTAGATCTATTTGAAGGTAAATATTGCTTAAGATTCAAATGGGTCTATAAGATTAAGTTCAATATAATTTAGGTGAAAGGAATGAAACATGAGAGATAGTAGATCTATTTGAAGGTAAATATTGCTTAATATTCAAATGGGTCTATAAGACTAAGTTAGATATAATTTAGGTGATCTGTTGAGAAATACAAATAAGGTTAGTAGAAAAATGTTTTACCCAATGACATGGAATTGACTATGATAAGACATTTGCACCAATTAAAAAGCTTGATGTAGTTAGAATGGTCTTAGCCATAGCAACATAAATAATTCAAAATTTTATTAGATGCATGTCAAATCAATAGTTTTGAATGTGTTTTAGAAGAAGTGTATGCGAAACAACCACTAGGCTATGCAAATGAATGTATGTTGTAAACATATCTTTGTAGTTACAAGCAATTACAAGCCCACATAATTATTAAGAAAATGCATTTTTAAGTAGGTTGTTCCAAGCCCAAATATATAAGAAAACCTTATGTATTCAATCACCTACATACAAAGTGAGATCAATTCTAGATGTTCATACCCAACTTCATTATTTAACCTGTGTGTATGAAAATTAAGTGCATAAATGAATTAAAACCAGTTCAAACACACCAATAGAACATTATAACAAAAATAGAAATATAAAAGGAATAGAGATGTGCAAACTCAGTATCCTGTTTCCGTTGTCGTCCTATCGTCCTCTATCTTTAGTGTTTTTGTAGATTCCAGCCTCGTGTTCTCAGATTAGTGGCTAGGCTCAACAAACTGTCTTCCTAAAGAACGAGATTTTTGCTATGATATGAATGCATGATTAAGCTATGATAATGATTTTTAGCTAAGAAACTTGAAATAAACAAGATGCTATGATAAATGAATACTAAATGAATTAAATGCATAAACTCTACTTAATTGCCTATTACCAATGTTTGGATTCACACAGGTATTTATAGGGATTTCTGAATGATTCTGATTGGCTGTCTCGATTGACGGTTGTGATAATTCTTGGCAGATCAAACGGCTGAAGATAGATGAAACTGAAGGAGAAGATAGAAGAACCCTAGAAACAGATTTTTCTATTTTATTATGAAAGAGGAAAAAGAAGAGAAGATAAGAATAAAAGAAAGATTTAAAACTAATAAATAATTAATTAAAAAAAATCAATTATTTATTTGTGGAGGACATTCAACTTTTCTTAATTAAATAAAATATTTAATTAAGCTTTTAAAAGCAGAAGAAAACTTGTGGTGAGAAAAGAGCTTTAATCAGTTTTTATTGAAAAAAGCAGAATATCTCATAATTAAATAAAATATTTAATTATGATATGAGAAGATTGCACAATTACGTTAAAATACCTAATTTTGGATTTAGAAAGAAATCATAAGATATTTTTAATTAAATAAGATCTATTCAATTAAATCACTTTTATGAAATTAATTAAATGAAACATTTAATTAATTAGAAGAAGAAAATTAAAAATAGAAGAAAGGGATATTTAAATTTAATTAAATCAAAAGCTTTAATTTAAATTCAAACAATGATAATTAATTTAAATAAATAGAATGTATTTATTTAATTAATTAAGTGGACATGTGAAAATAATTAAATAAAATAAATTTATTTAATTAGGAAAGAAGAATAAGATGAATGAACAATATAATTAAATTAAATAAATTTAATCATATGTAGAGGACTTTAGAAAAATTAATTAAATAATAAATATTTAATTAATTGTCAGGATTATAGACATGACCATTTTTAAGTGTATACATTTTGCCCCTCTTTGAAGTGATGTGTGAAACGCATTGCTTCAAAGATAATAAAAAAAAATGCCCCTGATATGTTTCTGATTTTTGATATTGATGATGCCCCTCGGGAGATAAATCACAGAAAAATAAATTGATGAGGAACAGTGATTTAGCTCCTGATAGATAATGTGGTTGATGCCCCAGTAAAAAAAAGAGGATGAAAAATGGGAAATGCCACTATTGCCCATCCTGAAAAGACCCTTATAAGGTAAAAGGGGTAAAATGAGGTGTCATTTTCACCCTGTTGCTACAGTGAATTTGGAGCTCTGAGAGTGACTTGGCGAAATGGTGATCCTTGTGCACAGACATAGGTTCGAGCGAGCGCGACGGTATCAGAGACCAGCAGCGTATGGACCACCGGTGAGTGATTCGAAACCTCTAAGTTGTCAAATTTCGCATTTTTGATCGATTTTGAATTGATTTAAAGTCGGACTGCAATTTTTTTGGAACGTTTTAGCGCATTTAGGTATAGTTTTAGCGCATTTGACAAATAGTTTAGCGCATATAGGGTTTTCCGTAGCGCATCTAGGCACAGGTCACGAACTGATCTTTTAGCGCATCCAATAGATAAAGTTGCGCATATAGGTCAAAATAGGCTAGGTCGGAGATTTAGCGCATCTAGGGCACAGAACGGTGCATTTAGGGTTAGGTTCAAAAATGTTAGAGTTGTGCGTTTGATAGATAGAATAGTGCATCTGAGGTACAAAATTGTGCATTCGGAGTTTTAGCGCATTTAGGAAACAGTGTTGCGCTTTCAAGAAAAACTTTGGCGCATATGGGTTTTTAGCGCATATGAGCAACAGAATTGTGCATTTAGGAAATTTTCCCCAGAATGGCCATTTGCTGAAAAAGAATGATAAAAATTGCTTCTTTAGTCAATAGATAGATAAATTGTTGGATCATCATGTTGATAGGATAGAAAATCGAATAGAGAACTGATAACTTTGCTTTCCGGGATTGAAAAACAAAGAGTAGATGAGAGATTGATTGATTTGAATTTGATAACCTTGCTTCTCGCGATTGAAAAACAAAGAGTAAATGAGAGATTGAATGATTTGAATTTGATAACTTTGCTTCTCGCGATTGAAAAACAAAGAGTAAACATTGTGATAAATTTGCTTTCTGCGATAGAAAACAAATAGTAAAATAGAGATTTAAATTTGCATTCATGATTGAAATACAAACAGAAAAGGATATGTGTTGATAAATTTGCTTTCCTGAAAAGAAAAACAAATAGTAAATGATGATAGAGTAGATTGATTAGACATGCTGATAGATTGATGTAACACTTGATATAGATGTTTGATATGTTATGATGTTTTTGGACAAAATAGGAGGCTTTCAAAAGCCTCCAGATCAGAGAGCGGTTCCCCTTGTGCTGGGAGCGGATAGGAGAGCTGACACCAGCCGAGTTATAGGTGATTGCAGATTGTGGATTGGGGCCACTGTTGACCATGCCGTGAGGCATTCAGGCCAACAGGGGGCTGTTGATGGCCTTGGCCGAGAGATGGCATTCCGAGCATAACACCTTCCACCTGCCGACGGGTGAGATGAATGTGACACCAGAGGACGTGTATCAGATTTTGGGGATTCCGGTGGTTGGAGCCCTTGTGGTTTATGAACACAAGGAGATCGGTGGGACAGAGGCATTACAACGGATATGTGGCGATCCCGGTATCTATGGGTACTAGATAGACTGGGATGACTTCAGTAGGTATCTAGCTCTAGTAGCGGTATTGGTAGCATTTGTTGGAGGTTTCCTTGGACCGGACCATCAGTCCAAGGGATTTGCCGTGGGGTGGGGGAGGATGCTAGAGTGGATGATCACTCAGCTGCAGAGATTTGCCTAGGGGAACTGCATCTTGGCAGATATGTATCATGACCTTCATTAGATTGTATACAGAGGATCCACCAGCCTGGCGAGTGGAGTTACATTATTACAGATCTGGGCATGGGAGCACATTGCTGTCACCAGACCACTGTGTACCAGGGCGAGACCAGCATGGAGGTCGTACGTATATGCGTATTCTGGTGTAGTTGTCCAACAGAGGCTGGGCAAGGTAGAGTACTGGCGGCGAGTGCTAGATGATGTAGATGTCGTGATATGGAGGCCCTACACAGACTGCGAGGCATGGGCGACAGATCAGTTAGAGATGCCATTTGTGTGCAGACCGCGATACCTGATAGGGCGGACACCCTTTATTATTGAGAGGTTTTTGGCACTACGGGTGCTGAGACAGTTTGGTTTTACGCAGGGGATGCCCCAGGGCATTGCTCATTATGGGCGGCGCAAGGGGGATGTAGGATGGGGGCCATACATTCCCTACCAGGCAGCCTACACAGAGTACACAGCTTTACAGCCCGAGGTATGAGCGGACAGGCTAGACATATTGGATGTAGGGATGACAGATGACTACGCCTAGTACTTTCATACGCATCCTTTTCCACGATTCACAGTGCCAGATGAGGCACGGGCCATCAGAGCAATCCCACAGCCAGGAGCAGGGATACCGGGAGGTGTGGCAGGTGGAGAGCAGGCTATGGGTGGAGGGGAGGAGGCTATGGGTGGAGAGGAGGAGGGAGAGGAGAGCGAGGAGAGTGGAGCTGAGGAGGAGGAGAGCAGCTCAGAGGATGGAGATGATGGAGATGACAGGGATGGGCAGAGACAGCAGATACTAGACAGTCTCGGCAGAGTACAGATTCCTCGGTGGTCCAGATCTAGTGCCAGGCCACAGACAGTGATTAGGGTGACATCCTCGTCCCAGCAGGCATAGATAGATGCGTTGCAGGGTCAGGTGCAGACCTTTCAGGGGCAGCAGGCACAGCTTCAGAGTCAATTGGTGCAGGCACAAAGCATGATAGTGCAGTTACAGGCATAGCTTGCACAGGCACAGGCTCAGGCACAGGCTCAGGCATAGGTACAGGTTCGGATGCCTGCCCCAGATCCTCAGGTGGCACAGTTAGTAGCAGAGAGGGATGCCTTTAGACGGCGAGCATAGGAGGCTGAGGGTGTAGCACAGAGATTGATGGGTACTGTAGAGAGTACATCCCTACGAGAGGCCATTGCAGAGGGATTCGAGGCAGCCAGAGAGGCAGAGTACTACAGAGTTCATTACGAGGAGCTATGCCCTCCTGAGCGGCGAGATCCATATCCCAGATCACACAGCCGGACGAGGACCCGATCTCGGACATCGACACACGGCAGAGAGGTTACCAGGCCTCGACGAGATCCTGATGCAGGGACCAGCGGCAGGCCACCTCCTTCTGGACCAGCTCTATCAGGGGCATCGACCAGTTAGCCATTTTTGGGGCTTGATTCATTATGTATACTGAGTTTTGATCATGTATGATGTATTTATGTTCTGACCTTTTATTAGTTTCATTGTACATTTGGACATTTGTATTATTTTGATGAGTGATGATATGCAGTGGCGGTATTTCTGATGATGTTTATGTTCATGCATTTATGATATGATATGGATATGACATTTATGCATGTATGTTATGAGATGGATTTGGATATGCTTTTATTACATGTGCGGACTAATCCATATGATGCAGGATGATCGAGTGATTATGATGTGTATGCAATGATTTTCTGATGATGTATGTATATATGTGAGATGTTAATTTCGTTTTGAATTTTCCATGTATGAAATGCATCGTGATATGGTAGAAAATGAATGTGGTATGAATGGTAATATGGTAAAGTGATATGTAAAATGGTAACATGATAATAAAATGAATGGTAATGCCATGGTAGATGATAAAATGAGAAATGAATGATGAAACGGTAAATGATAAATGAATGATAAATGGTAATGAAAAATGAAATGATAATGAAATTGTAATGGTAGTGAAATATTAATGGTAATGATATGAAATGGTAAAATGAATAATGAATGATGAATGATAAGATGACATGAAATGAATGAATGCAATGAATTAAATGTCCAAATGTCCTCCTCGAAAAGGTTAAAACTTAATAACAACCATTTGAATACCTTCATTCAGCCCTTCAAAATACGAATATGAATCCAATATGCAGATATATACAATGAGCTAATGAACATGCAACTATATGAAACTAACCAGTTTGTTGAGCCTGTTATAAGCCTTCTTGAATCATCATAGAACATTTAAAATGTTGGAAGTATGTACAAGCATCAGAGGGGAAATTAGCGCCAATGATGACCAGAGTACAACTTTCATGAATTTTGATATAGCAAGCGAACACAAGCATCGAGGTATAATTGAACCGAGATGACCTGAGCATTTCTTGCATAAACAGACAAAGATTAACCACCGTTCTGATGCAAATGTGGAACTGGCATCGATGATATTTGCTTTTGAGCGTCATGTCCTTTGACATATTTGCATCAGATTGGGCTGTTAACCTCAAGACAGCAGACAAAGAAAAATCATTCTCGTTCCTTGCTACTCTAGTGCAGTACATCATTGAGTATGCTCCCGAGTAATGATATCGAAAATCAAACAACTTTTAATCAAACATGCAATACTGTTAATGCATACATTATTCAGATATTTGGATCATCCAATAGACAAATGATATGATATCTTGCTGAAAAGTGTGTCATGAGCGGATAACATTGACAGGGGAGGTTGTTGTTTGTTGGTATGCTCGTATTGCTATGTCATGGTCTAGCTGTTTTGGTATGCTCTGAAAGTTAAGTGCCCCCAGTTGAGTTTTGCCTTGTTGATTGACACAACTTGTGGAAAAGAATATGTACAAACGATCAAGCCATGGTAAGACGTTTTAACTCTCTAGGCAAATGGCGGCAGGATGGTGCGATTAATGACCTCAAGATGCGGAAAAAGATGTGGAAAAAGGAAAGCTTTTGAAAAGATAAGTGCAAAACAGGAACTAATAGATGGAGAGGTACAGATAGCGTCTGTTTGCCAGATTTTCACTATCTGTATTTATTGCATTTTTTATTTTTTTTTATTTTTTTTATTTATTTTTATTTATTTTGGATTTTTCTGTCAATAGACTGCCTGTTTGCCAGGTTTTCACCCTATGACATTCTCTTTTGATTTTTTTGTATTTTGTTGTCAATAGACTGCCTGTTTGCCACGTTTTCACCCTATGACATTCTCTTTTGATTTTTGTATTTTTGAAATGTTTTAATTTTTTGTTTGGATTTCTTCGGGACTTTTTAGCGACTTGTATTTCTTCAGGACTTTTTCTGCTGTTTTTGTATTTCTTTAGGACTTTTTCTGCTATTTTTGTATTGCTTCAGGACTTTTTCTGCTGTTTTTGTATTTCTTCAGGAATTTTTCTGCTGTTTTTGTATTTCTTTAGGACTTTTTCTGCTATTTTTGTATTTCTTTAGGACTTTTTCTGACTTAAACATAATACTTCTTAAGATGTATACTATTGATGGGTTCATCCAATAGGTCTCCTTCTGGCGTTGATAACTTGTATGCTCCCAATCCGTAGACTGCAATAACCACATAAGGGCCTAACCAATTTGGTTCAAACTTTCCTTTCTTTTCTTTGTCTTGTTGATTACGCAGGTTCTCTTTCAGAACTAGATCACCCACCTGAAAGGTACGTGGCTTGACTTTGTGATTATAGCTGTGAGCCATCATATGTTGATATGCTTTTAAATGGTCTGCTGCTCTCTGTCTCTTTTCATCTAAAAGTTCTAACTCTTGGAGTCGGGAAACTCTGTAGTCCTCATCTGTTATGAGACCTTTCAGTGATACTCTTAAGGAAGGTATTTCTACCTCTAAATGTAGTATGGCTTCTGCTCCATAGACGAGGGAAAAAGGTGTTGCTCCTGTTGGCGTTCAGACACTAGTTCTGTAAGCCCACAAGGCAGGATTGAGTTGAACATGCCAATCCTTCCCTGATTCATTGACAATCTTCTTCAAAATCTTTAGTATGGTTTTGTTTGAGGCCTCTGCTTGGCCATTCCCTTGAGGATAGTAAGGTGTGGAATATCTATGCTGAATATGGAATCTTTCACAAAGTTCATCAACATCCTGATTTTTGAATGGTCGACCATTACCTGTAATAATGGCATTAGGAATACCATATCGACAAATAATGTAATTGAGAATGAAGGATGATATCTGTTTTCTAGTGACTTTAGAGAGAGGTACTGCCTCAATCCACTTAGTGAAATATTCCGTAGCTGTGATGATGAACTTATGCCCATTTGAAGAAGAAGGATGAATTTTGCCCACTAGATCTAACCCCCATTGAGAGAATGGCCAGGTGGGTGTAAACGAATGAAGTTCTTGTGCAGGAGCATGAATAAGATTCCCATGAATCTGACATTTTGAGCATGTTTTAGCAAAGGTAAATGATTCCCTTTCCATTGTAGGCCAGTAGTAACCCATTCTAATCAATTTTTTGGATAAGGTTAGTCCACTCGAATGAGTACCACAAATGCCCCCATGAACTTCCTGTAAAGCTTTGTCGGATTCGTCACATTCAAGACATCGAAGTAAAGTACCATCAAGACCACGGCGATAAAGGGTATCAGCGATAAGGGTATATCGAGAGGATTGTCGGATAAAGTTACGTTTTTGGTTGCTGGACAAGTCAGGTGGTAATATATCATCTTTTAGGTATGCATAAATCTTGCCATACCAGAGTGAATCGGATCCTACTAGGTGGCAGATAATTTGGCCTTCAGGTGTGTCATAGGCAGGTGTAAATAATTGTTCCACCAGAAATTCATAGCGAGTCTGTTTGTCTGGGAGTTGTATCAATGAGGCGATCTTAGCCATAGCGTCAGCCGCTTTGTTGTCAATCCTCAGAATTTGTGTGAACTGAATGTCCACAAAATACTTCTTGAAGTCATCAATCATCTTCTTGTATGGTAATAACTTGTCATCTTTAGTCTGATAGTCATCATTGATTTGATTAATGACTAGTTGTGAGTCACCATAAACTTGTAGCTCAGTAATCCTCCATTCCAATGCTGTTTTCAGTCCAGTGATCAGTGCTTCATATTCGGCTATGTTATTGGTGCATGGAAACATTAACCTATAGGACCTAGGAATGGTATGCCCTTGAGGGGTGACGAAGAGAATGCCTGCCCCCGAGCCATGTTGAGTAAAAGAACCATCAAAGTATAAGGACCATGGCTGCTTAAAGTCTGCTGTGAAGACATCAACATCTAGAAATTCAATGTGTAAAGGGTGCTCTGTTTGGAGAGGAGCGTCTGCTAGTTGATCCGCGATAACCTGTCCTTTGATTGCTTTGCGATCAACATAGTGGATGTCGAACTCACTCAAAATCATGATCCATTTGGCTAACCTTCCTGTTAGTGATGCTTTACTTAGTAGATACTTGAGTGGATCAATTTTGGAAACAAGCTTAATTGTATGAGTTAGCATGTAATGTCGAAATTTCTGTGAAGCGAAGATGACTGCCAAACAAGCCTTCTCAATGAAAGTGTAACTAAGCTCATGACTTGTCAATGTTCTACTAATGTAATAAATTTCCCGTTCTTTCCCTTCATGGTCTTCTTGTGCTAATAATGCTCCCAAAGATGTCTCGGTTGTAGCAATATACAGAATCAATGGTTTGTCTGGATTTGGTGGTACAAGAACTGGTGGATTCATCAGGTACTGCTTGATTTGTTGAAATGCCATTTCACATTTATCATCCCATCTAAAAGGAACATTCTTATGTAGGAGATATGTGAATGGTAGACTTTTGTCAGCCAATTGTGCAATGAATCGGCGGATAGACTGGAGTCGCCCTTGTAAGGATCTCAACTGACTAATGTTCTTTGGGGGAGGCATCTCCATGATTGCACGAACTTTAGCAGGATCTACTTCAATTCCCTTTTCTGAAACAATATATCCTAACAGTTTTCCAGATGTGACCCCAAAAACACATTTCTTAGGGTTTAAGCGAACTTTGAATTTCTCCAATCTAGTGAATATTTTAGATAGTATCTCCAAGTGTCCTTCTCTGGTGTGTGATTTTTCCAATATGTCATCTACATAATCTTCCATGAATGTGTGCATCATGTCGTGAAAGATCATAGTCATAGCTCTTTGATAAGTAGCTCCAGCATTTTTCAAGCCAAAAGGCATGACATTCCAACAATATGTTCCCCACGGACAAGTGAAAGTCGCTTTCTTGGTCTAAAAGTAACTATTTGGTTGTAACCGAAACCATCCATTAATGAGGCATGCATGGCCTCACGTTAGATCAAATCATAGTGTCGACATTTGAAGCTGAAAGTCATCCTTTGGGTGCTTTGTTAAGATCTCCAAACGCATACCTACACGCTAACTGGGTTTACATCGGTACAATATTGGAAATCCATCTCTAAGATAGTCAATTGATCTTATAAAACCCGTGATCGAGGAGCTTCTTGAGTTTCTTAACCAATAGGCAATATGAGGATTCATCTTTTTGAGTTTTTGTTTTACGGGTTTGGCACCTGATTTGATAGATAAATGATGTATAATGAGATCAGGATCAAGGCCGGGCATATCGGCATATGACCATGCAAAATTGACTTGATTTTCCTTGAGAAAATTCATGAACTCTGGGATTTCTTTAGCTGTCATTGATTCAGCTATCTATAGGATCCTTGGATTATCTGCAGTTGCAACGTTGATTTCCTTTGTAGGCTCAGTCAAGATGGATGATCGCTCATGATAATGCTCTAGGAGAGTGTCAAGAGTCCCATCAGATGGTGCCTCAAAAAGGCTTTCACCATCTGATACGCTCTTTATTTTGTCTTTTGCTTGATCTAGTATTGCTAGATTCTGGTTTTCACCACTAGACCGTTTATCTTTATTTTCATTTTTGCAGCTAGGAGACTTGACACTCTCCTGATTACAGACTTCATATCAAAAATCGCTAGTGGAACAATTATTTACATCTTCGGCGGAAAGGAAGTTTATGATAGCTTCGTCGTTTGAAAAATAGGTATATCCATAGGTTCGGTAAGATCCCAGTCAATGAGATCAGGATGGATTAATGGTAGGACGTCGTCTGGTTGTGTAAAATTGGCGATGGTTAGGGTCAAGACAGAGTTATCGGTAGGATCCGAGGTATGAGATAGGTCAATGATGGGACTATTCTCCTGATAATCTTGTTCGTTAAAATCTGACTCAGTATCACTAGACTCATAGTTGCTTTGTGGTTCAGATTCTTGTGGTTGGGATCTTGAACCTTCTCCTTTGATCAAAGCGGGCGTATACTTATGTATGACATCTACCTCTTTGTCTCTCCAAAATTTGTTATCATGGATGGTATCCCATTCATATTCAGCAGAATCTGTGTCAGAGTTATTTGCAATGTAATTCAGGACTGATACCAAACATGTTTCATTCTTATCGGAACCTTTTTGTAGTGTAAAAACATTACCTTGGGATTGTTTAGATTGGGTAGCCTCATAGCCTATTCCAGTTTTATCATATGCCGCAAGTCCTGGAAGATGGATAGGCTCAACTACGCCTTCTTTTCTCTTTCCATGAGGACCATTATCATATCCCATCTTTTGCATGATAGAATATCCTTTCCCATATTGTTCTGTTGGTAAGGTGACATTTAGAATTGCATCCTCTTCGTCTTTATAGAGCCAATCTAGAATTGATGTATCCTCAAGATCTCCCATGGGAAATTTTTCTTTGATAAATTGTCCATTGAACTTGGTAGTGGGCTCTGTTTGTACCTGTGCTAATGTTGATGCTACTGATATCTGTTGTGGTGTAATAGAAGGTTTCCCATGTGATCAAGGAGATGTAGGTAGATTAGCAAGACAAAGGGAATATTCCCCAACTCCACTTTCCTTGAACTGTAGTTTCTTGTCAAAGCTTTTAGTTAACTGACTGATGTGTGTAGCATGTTGAGAAGAAGTATCAGCAAGTGCTTCTCGATTATTCGGAACCAAAGTATCTTGATGAGCTTTGACATTGGCGCAAGTTTGGGCATTTGAGTTATCAGCTGGTATAGTAATTTCCTGTCCATCATACGGAAACTTAAGACATTGGTGGTAAGTGGACGGAACAGCTTGCATCTCATGGATCCAAGGATGACCTAACAAGATATTGTATGCAAGATCTCGCTCTAAAACTTGGCAAAAGGTGTTTTTGATAACAGG
>VDFB02151633.1:0-27683 GCA_007258455.2 Sequoia sempervirens | reverse complement strand
TAAACTATATATTTATGACTATCATGCTTACTATTTTCCCTATCCATATCTTGTTTGAAATCACGCATTTTTAGGCTTTTACCCATACCAGCAAGTTGGTGAACCGTTTGATAAAATTATTTCATAGACATGTACGATAACTGTGGTGGCAAATAGAAGGCAGTGAACTATTTGAAAAAATGCATCAAAGAAATGGGGTCTCATGGTGATGGAATTCCATTACAAACAAATGCACATCATGGAATTCCATCACCATAAGACTACATTTCTTTTAGGCATTTTTTCAAAGAGTTCATTGCCTTCTCTATGGTATTATTGCTTACTATTATGCTTTGATAAAAAAATTTCCAAGCAACCATAGTTTATTGGAAAGCACCTATTTTAGGCTTTTAGCCATAGTAGCAAGGAAGTGAGTAGTTTGATAAAATGCTTTGGTACACATGTATGGAAAATGTGGTATCATATAAAAGGTGGTAAGTTGTTTGAAGAAATTCCTCAAAGAAATGTGGTCTCATAGTGATGTATTTGGTGAGTTGTTTGAAGAAATTCCTCAAAGTAATGTGGTCTCATGGTGATGGAATGACATTACATCACCATGAGACCACATTTCTTTGAGGCATATTTTCAAACTACTAACTACCTTGTCTATGCTATTGCTTACTATTATGCTTTGATAAATTTTTTCCAAGCATCCATAGTTTGTGGGAAAGCACCTTTTTTAAGATTTTAGCCATAGTAGTGAGGAAATGAATTGTTTGATAAAATTATTTTTCAGAAATTTATGGAAAATGTGGTAGCATAGAAAAGGTAGTGAGTTATTTGAAAAAGTGCCTCAAATAAATTAGGTCTCATGGTGATGGACATCACCATGAGACATCATTTCTTTGAGGAAATATTTTCAAACAACTCATTGCCTTGTCTATGCTATTGCTTAATATTATTCTTTCATATATTCCTTCCAAGAATCCATAGCATAGACAAGGCAGTGAACTATTTGAAAAGATTCCTTAGTAAAAATGTGGTCTCGTGGAATGCCATGACAAGCAAATGCAATTGGAAGTTTCTCAAGTAGAATTATTACTTATGCTTTGTGAAGTAATTACATCACTGCTTATGTTGACTTTCTAAACAACTATATTGTAGTTGAGTTTTTGTCATCTATCAATATCTAGTTATTAGTTATGGAATGTGAACTAATGCTTTGAGTGTGAAAGATGTGCAATGCAACGTAACCAATGATATGAATATAAACTATACAAATATATTAAGTATAATTCATTAGTTAAACTCTTTATTCTATTACATGCATGTAGGTTTGACTAAATCCATTGGCACTGGAAGGTGTTCCCTTAAAACCTCCAATATTAGCCTATTCAACATCCAAAATCGCATATTAAAATACCATTCGTAAAACAATGTTATTAACATGTAATAAATTTATAATTGTTTACTAGTTACATACCTCAATAGTAGGTGTAGTGGAGAGATAAGAAGGTGTAGGGCTGGTGTATCCAGTATCAACATTGTGACCCTACAATTTTATTAAAGTCATAAAACTAAATTAGCTAATCTTGCATTTCAAAATCAAAATTTAATAAATTAAATTCAATGAACATGCTAACTTTTACCTAAGTATCAATTCCATAGGCCACATGCAAAATGTCAGCTGCCCTTTCCATCTCCATAGCTGTAGATGGATCCTATGTAGCAGCCTATTGAGTGTCAGTGGGGTCATATGAACAAGTCGCCCTGCAAGATTGACACAAATGGGATCAAATCCCTCCACTCAAAGACTCCCCTGGATGGTGTTGTAGTATAGGGTTGTCATGCTAGATAACACTCTAGGTCAAAGAGTTGATGACTTGCAAAGTCTCTAAATTGGAACTCTCACTCACGATGGAAGGGATGATGATGTGCTCATGAGGCGGCCTAGTGAGAGGTCATCTCCCTTGCCATGTAGGATTCTACTATGTGTCGGGTCTATCTTGAGCTAACCCCCCACCTCTCTCGGAAGTCTCTCATATCAAAATAATTTAGGATTTTGTTCAAGGTGAACTCAGTATAGTTCCCTAAGGAAATACTATGGGACTTCATAATTGTTGCATGGTGGGTCATCAAAAACCATGCACCACCTATCCCAAAAAAATTTCCTAATCTCTTGGTGGTGGCACCAATGAATAGGAAACCTCTTCACATTGAGGGTAAGATTTGCATTTGACTATGGATCAGTGAATAATGTGCACAAATCACCTTTTGTAATTTTTAAATATTTTACATCTTTATATGATAATTTATCTTGGTAATAAGCCCTAGCTGCATGTCTCCTATCCCGCCAACTAGTTAATTGTTTGTTGATTGAATCTACATGTTTTAACATTTCTCTCAATGAAGTTCCTAGCATCATTCTTTCTGTGGTTGAAATATTTGGATTGTTCAACCTCCTGATTAAATCCTCAATTTTTTTTATTGTTTGCAATTTTCCTCATTAAGTTTTGTTGAGTGCCAGGAGGATGTTGAGGGATTGGTGGAGGAGATTGAGGTTGTGGTTGACTAAATTGAGGATTTTGTTGTTTTTTTCTTGTTGTGCTTGTTTAGGAATTTTTTCCTCTTGTTGTTGTTGTGTTTCTTGAAGATTTTGAGGAGGGTTTGTAGGTTGATTAACATCTCCTACAAATTCAAAAAATAGATATCAAAAACAACCTAAAACTAACAAATTCAAAACAAAAAGAAAAAAAATTATCCTCTCACACCTCCCCGTTGACAGAGCAGCATCCTCGTGATGAAACGACAATTGTTGATGAATAATTTTTCAAAATACCTCCTCCCAGAATGCGAGCACAAAAAATTGGAGTTTTGGTTGTGGGAAAGAGAAAAAACATAGTCAAATGCAAGAATGAATTCAA
Organism: Sequoia sempervirens; assembly: GCA_007258455.2. Taxonomy (NCBI): domain Eukaryota; kingdom Viridiplantae; phylum Streptophyta; class Pinopsida; order Cupressales; family Cupressaceae; genus Sequoia; species Sequoia sempervirens. Next base: position 24,780 of record VDFB02151633.1, on the reverse strand, counting down.
TTTGTTTTTTTTTTTTTTAATATTTCATAACATGAGCGTGTTACAACGCACTCATGTTATTGGCTCGTTGTGGCTGAGCCTCAGGCTCGACACACCAAGTCATAATGTGAGCATGTTATATCATGCTCGCATTATGAATTTTTAAAACTTTTTTTAAAAGTTGGCCACAAATTGACTACCCATCTTCATGCACCCGGCCAAGGTAAAAATAGAGGAATGTCACAAAGAAAGAGAGATACATCAAACAAAATTGTACGAGGGATCACATTACGCACATGCACTCACATAAAAGAAAAATAAAAAATGCAAAATACTAGTAAGGCACATGTGAGTCAACCTAAAGCAGGGCGTCTGCATCCCAATCATGTGTACTATATACCAAAGGAAGACAACTAGCCAAAGGGACAATAACAAATGTTGAACTAGGGCCATCACCAAGTTCAACACTCTTCTTAGGAGAATTTTTTTTTAAGCTCACAGAAGAGGAAAACAATGTATTTAATTCATTATGCACTTGTTCATTGATCTTGGCAATCTCATCATCATCATTCAAGTTAATCACAACAAGTGGTCAAATTATAATTTCCAAACAGGGCTTTAGCTCTTGTTGTGATTATTATATAGGGTCTTTTTGTTTTGGAAAAGGGGAAGACTCATCATGCATTGCTTCAGTCAAGTTTGGATCTTGATTTTCTTTATTTATTTCTTGATTTAACCTTCGAGGAAGGGCATGACATCTAAGCCTACACTCTAGCACCTTTGTTTCTTTTGGTTCAATTTTCAAGCTGCATTTGTGTAGGAGCAAGATGATCAACTATAGGTTTATTTTCTTCCCTAAGGGGAGGAACATAAGGAACCATGAAAGGTTTCTCAACCACTTTCTCTTTAACTTTGTAAAAAAAAAATTATTCTAGGAGGTGTAATGGGATTGATTTCATTACCCTTTGGTCTTTTGTAGGAAATAAGAGAAGGTTCTACCTTAGGTTGGTCTTCATTACCTGGAATATCTTTTGGTTCAAACATGGTGTAGTGTCAAAAAAAATGTAGTGTAGAAAAAAGTATCCCTTTACGTTTTCACACTTGATTTAGGAATAATTAATGATAAATTGGACTTCATGTTTCCTTGGTCTAGTGTTGTGAGGTGTTTTACACATCCACATTACATCTTGGGCCCTCCTTAAGCTAAATTAACTTAACTCTGCCTTAATTTAATATTGTAAATTATATTTATTTACATCTTCACATTAAATTTAGGATGTTTATAAACTAAATTAGGCCTAATCTAGTGTTGTAATGTGTTTTACAAATTCACATAGGATTTAGGGCCCTTCTAAGCTAAATAGACCCAATTTTTCCTTAATTTAGTGTTGTAAAGTGTATTTATTTATACTTTCACATTGTATTTTGGCCCCTATTGTATTTATTACCTTAATATCATCATTAATAGGCCCCTATGACCCCATATTGTGCATCCCAAGGCATATTTTGATTAGAAACTTGACAAGATCAACATATAAGCTTAATTTCTTGACTCCTCGACATTATAGCTAGCAAAATAGCCCCATCTAGGTGGGACTCATTCACCCAGCTTGGAGAATGAGTCACATTTGAGCTATTTTTGAGGTTTGAGTTTGAAAAACAAGGTTTTACATTTACATTTCTTTCATGTCGGCCTTGGGGATCAAATTAATGATCATTTGACTTGATTTCCTATATAAGCAAGCTTCCAAATCATTATTTCATCAAGCATTCATGTTATCAAGTCAAGTACTCAAGAGTTAATCACTCCAAGTCTTCACAAGGTCATCAAGATAGCTTTCAAGATCATTCCTCTAAGCTTTTCATTAATAATTGGGCTTTCTTATGCTTTAATTGTCCCTATTTGCATCCACAAGCCTTATTTATTGCATCTTTTCAAGGATAATCCTGACATCAATCAATAACCAATCATAATTCAAGTTTTCCCAACTTGTGTGGCCCATACTTAGTGTCTAGGACTCATTTTTCACCTTGGGTGAGTGAGTCCCACTGAGGTCTTTTTGGCCTTGATGCAGGTTTCACACATTTCAAAGCACTTTTCATTTTTGGTCCCATACATTATGTCTGGTGGGACTCATTCGCCACCTTGGGTGAATGAGTCCCATGTGATGAAAATTTAAATTTAAATCAAATTTCCAGTGGGATTTTATTCTCCTAGATCTAATTTCATCTTGTAGTGTTAGAATTTTGAGAATTCTTGTATAATTAAGTATAAATACAAGGTTCTTTCACTCATATTCAACACCTAGCATTCAAGAGTTCACAAGAGCATTCAAAAGAATTCAAGGGTGGATTATCAAGCATTTTAGAGAATTTCTCAAGTGTCAATCATCATGTCATAGATTGCATTCTTCATGTCTGTTATTGTGCTAACATTTGTGATGTAGAGTTCATGATCCAAGCATGTGTTTCAAGCAAGAGCAACATCATTCAAGCAAGAGTCAAGAACCACATCCATTGCAGCCATTTCAAGCAAATTTGTAGCACCTTATTTCTAGGGTTTGGTGAGTTGGAACATTGTGGTTTGTTCATTCATCATTCTCCTTTCATATTTTCTTTCATTTCAAGGTTTAATTACCAACAAGGGGTTTGACCAAGGAAAACCACTATTCCCTAACCCCACAACATTTTCCCCTCTTGTTGGGTGTGATTTGTAGAGCTAGGTTGTAGATTTTTCAAGAAACAAAGTTGGAGAAAAGTTTTCAAATCCCTAAAGTTTTCATCAAGCATTGGAGAAGCTTGGAGAAGGTCTACAGGTGGCAATTTGTAGTTTCAGACCCAAAAACTAGTCAAGAAAAAAAAAGTAGACCGAGAGGAATAGAATCCAGTTCAAAACTTCCAGAAAGTAGAAGTGGAATGATTCACCACTATTGGCGAATGAGTCCCACTGTACAGGCCTGGTAGAGATTTTTACAGATCTAGATACCCTTTTGGCCAAAACTTGCTCTAGTGTATTTTCCCAGAAATTGGACTGATTTTCCTAGCTTGGTGAATGAGTCCTAGTCAGCATTAACATCAAATTTTTTAGTGATCCAAACCTCCATTCTGCCTTCTTTAGTCTCTCAGGTGCACACTTTTAGTTCTATAGCTTTTTGATGCATTTTACTTATCTTTTCAGATCATTTAGAGTTAGCTTGCATTCAATTAGATTTTTCTCTTACAACTTGCATTGCATTGTCTTTTCCAGGTCTAAACTTTGTGGGGAACCCATCATTAGATCATATTCATTTCCTAGGACAACCCTATTGTAAGATTTTAATCTCCCTTGCATTGAGATCTCTAGGGTTATCCTTGGGAGAAACCTCTTTTGGGTGTGAATCAACACATCAACAACTTCAATAATCATTTTTAATAGGTTCCAATACTTAAAAAAATATTTAATGAATCTCTATAGGTATTGGAAGATTCTTGAACTGTATTTGCATCATATTTTGCATTCTTTTTCTCCAAAGCCTTTTCCTTAGCACCAATGCTCACTTCTACATTTTTATCTTTCCTCTCAGTATTAGCTGGTGTTTCCTCATCCTTCTTCTCTTTAGTACAAGATGCATTCACATACTTTTTCTCATCATCCAGGGATTTATCAGAGCTATCTAGAGGCATATTCATCTTCAGGTTCCCTTGTGCATTCTTTACATTTTTCTGTAGTCCCAGAGGAGGGGAGTTTTTTCTTGTATGGGCATCCTCCTTTTGTGCTTCTATATAATTTACTTCTATAGTGGTTTTTTCTCCTACTAGAGGAGCATCATCTATGGTACCTTCTCCTGCACTATTTTCTTCATCTATAAGACCTTCCATATTTTCTTCCACATCCAAAAGAGTTTCATCCTATACATTCTCTTCTTCTATAGCATGCTCATGTTGAGCATCATCTTGTTATGATTTTTCTACTTCATTAACATTTGGAGCCAGCATATCATCATGCATTTCCTCTTCACTGTCTAGAGTTAGACCTAATATTGTTTCCAAATCTATAACCTTTTCAACTGATTTGTTCTAGAGCCTTTCAAGATCATTTTGATCTCTGCTCATAAGGATGGCTACCCTTTGCTTTTTCAAGAACTCCTTATTGTACACCTAAGCCAATGTGGCTCTATTTTCATCCAAAATGGGTGCACTAATATTTTCCAAAGAAAATGACCTCCACTTTTCTTCTTCATTGATTGCCTCATGTCTTCTTGCATACAACACATTCCTCAACTCTACAAGAAATTTATTTTCAATATTCTTCATATTTACTTAAAAATTAATAATGTATTTATAGTTGGTTCTTCAATAGTATCCTTATCAACTTAATCTACAGTGTTATACAATGCAATAATCTCTTCTAACATGTCATTCTCCACAATTCTATTGAATAACTCATCCAATTTTATAGGGCTATGTGACCTTGTTGAAGTCTTCTTTTTATTTTTCTTACCTTGTGGTGACTTCTCTTTTTTGGATTCAGGTTCCTTATCCCTCTTCTAAATTTTCCATCTTTTCTTTTCCTTCTCTATCTCTGCCTCGCTGTCATTGTCCATAATGTCTACTATTTTCCTCTTCACATTGAACTCTTCGTCAAATGTAACAGATTTCTTCTAGATTTTTGGTTCAGTATCTTCCTCTCCCTCTTCCTCTCCTTCATCCACATTAACACTAAAAAAATTATCTCTTTTCAACTTTGATTTTACTCTTCTCTTTTTAGGGCCTATTTTTGTGTTGTCGAAGTGGCCTTTTCTTTCTCAGGTATCATTTTCTTCTTTTTTAGAGTTTCTTATCCTTCATTGGAGTACTTGCAAATACTTTTCTCTTCTCACTAATGACAGAATTAGTCCTAGAGGACTTGGGGGAAACCAGAGGGGTGGTAGCTATTCTACCAAATCTCCTAACACTTGATGATCCTCCTAGTGAGCCAGACATGGATTTACCCTTCTCTACTTGTTATTTTGTGAGGCCCATAGCCTCCACAACTTATGTAGTTATCTTCTCAACATTTTTTGATATTTTATTTTCACTTTGATCCATATGAACCTCCATAGACTTCTCCACATAGGTACCATACCTCTCCTTAGAGGTGTCTCTAGGTTTTCTCAGCATAAAGTCTACTAATCTAGTGATTTCTTCTTCTATGATCTCATATCCAATCTTTGGGATCCAAAAAATCCTAGCCTCAACAACTTACAATATGATGCAACTATCTTTTGTCACCAAGAATGTGACATTATTCTTGTATTTCTCCACCATGCTCCAAGGAAGCCATTCTCTAGCCTTCATATACTTCTGAGAGGTCTTGAAGAATGCCCATAATGTTGCTTCCTATGTCTCCACATTACCTAACCTCCTTAGGTAGTCTCTGATTTGATGCACTACCAGTATGACCTTCAACCATACTATATTCTTTGTTCCAAGAATCTCATTCAAGAAAGAAAACAACAAAAAAATGATTAATGTTCTGAACTTGAAATGATATTTTGAATCCATTGTGTTCTATAAGTTTTCAATTAATTGTGCCCTCAACAATTTGCACAAAACAAAATCCACACCGTTCATAACTAGTTCATATGTTGCATTAATAACGGTTGCTGATATAAAGTTATCTTTGTTAGTGAAATATATTTTGTAGCCAATCATCATTGTGGCATACAAGACTATCAAGTTTCTAATTCTATTTATTTTCAAAGCCCTCATGTCATATGTCACTCTTGCTAACAATGTCACTACTTCATTCTTCACAAAATTTAGTGTCAAAATAGGTCTGGTTGAACAAAAACCTATAGTTCAACCCTAATTGCCTCTTTGTTGATCAAGTGAGGTATATCAAGCCATAAAAATTTATCATGGATTTTTCTTAAGGAAAACCTAAGCCACGCTTCATCACAGATAAAGTTAGGAAAATAATGCCATACATAAAAGTTTCTTCTTCCCTAGGCTTTCAAATGTTGCTTTCAATTCAAAGTTATGTCTAGTGAGTTCATTAACCCACACATCACAAATTTTACCGTGATCATATTCTTCCAACTTCACATGAATGTATACCCTTACATCTTCTATGTGTAGAACACCATATGGGATGTATGAAAATGCACCATCTAGATCATCCACCAGGGATTTGTTAGGATGTTATTTGAATTTAGGTTGGGGACAATCCACTACATCTACAACTTGTGGTATATACATTGCACAAAAAATTAAAACCACTTTCAAAACCTAAGGTAAGATAGAACTGTAAATAGCTTTGATCACCTTTTGATTAGGGTTTAGTATGCAAAGATCACTTGGATTCTTCACCTCGCTCTTCATTGATCCTTTTTTCCTCAAATGATCATTTGCAAATGACTTATATTGTGTATGAAATTAATTATAAACCTTTTTGCACTAACCTAATTCACATTGAATACAAAATTTGAAAGGTTGATAAAAAACCTAGCTATGTACACACTCAACTTCAAATGCTCTACAAACTTCTGCAACTCAATATTCTCCACTGGTTATTCCACCAATAGATTAACCATGTCAATTTACACCTCATATCCACATTTTGAAGCATCAACACCATTCCTTTGGTAGGGGATAAAGAATCTTATGTTAATGCTCCCCTAAGCCAAATATTTCTTCTTAGTTTCTAGAGGAAACATCTGCATCAAATGCTAGTACATATTTAGGCTTAGTCTCACCATCTTCCTTCTTTCTACAAATATTTTCCATCTCTTTCTTCATCTCTACTGGATTATCCTTTTTCATTGGATCATTATTCTTTACCAAATTATTCTTCTTTACATTATTGTTTCTATAGAATTTGGAGATGTGTCTTGGTCTATTGTAATTAAAACCTATGACAACATGTTGAACAAGCTTACTTCTAGCCATTTTGGATTTGCATTGATTAGCTTTATTCCCACATCCATTGCATGTATACCGATAGCCATTCAAATATTGAAATATCATACCAAATGTGTTATAACTATTCAGCATTTGATTTATGTATTCACTAGCCTTATGACTAAATCTTTTGCATGTAAAGCATTAACCAAGGAAATATTGAATATTTTGATTCATTCTACTTCTACACTGCATAGATTTGTGTGAAAATTTATTGTAGGAATAACATAAACCATTTAAATATGGGTATCTTTCTACATTTTTTTTGTCTAATTAGTTGTCTTTTGAAGTCTTTCCTTTGATTATAGACTTGCTTTCCATTACACTTCTTGTCCACAATCTTTTTTTTTCATTATAATTATTTTTCAGTGTAATTTGGAGTTTGATCTGTCTTTGATATTTCACCTTTCTTAAACCCTAATCATTCTTTATCTTTAGATCCTTTCTAGTTTGCAATCATTTCATCAAGCTTTGGAGGAGTCATCTTGAATTTTTCTTCATGGATCTTTCCTTTCTCAAGGTTTGATCTCAAGGTTAGAACTTATTCTTCAACTTTTGAACATTGTTCTGATTTGATTTTCATCTTAGTATTCAAACATTCTTCAACTCTTTTTCCTTCTTTAACAAGTGCACAATCTTCAAATTGGTAATTGTTTCATTGGCTTGCTTCAACTAGTCATTAACCTCCTTATGTCTTTCTCTGAAATTTTTAATTTTCTCCCTCAACTTTTTCATGCATTCATGTGCTTCTTTGACATTTTCATTCAAATATTTCTTCACACTTTTAGTCCTTTCCAGATCTTCAAGGGTTATTTTGTGTTCTCTATTCATGTAAACCATTCACTCTTCTTCTATGAATCAAACAACATGAATTTATTCTAAAAGAGTAGGATATCTTCTAAGAGTCATGTTGTTCAACCTCCAAGATCTTCCCCAAGTTGCTAAGCTTCTTCTAAGCAACCAAGCTTTGATACCAATTGTTCAACACCCAAAATACTAAGAAGGGGGGTGAATCAATATTCTCTAAAACCACTTTAACATTTAAACATTCATTCCAAATAGTATATTTATTTTGGAGTAAGAAATGAAAGCATGAAATCAACCATCAACATCACATAACACATGAACACCATAGTTTTACATTGAAAACCCAAAAAGGGAAAAACCATGATGAGGGTTAGCTCACAATATATGATAACTAGTTATAAGATATTACAAAATTACTCACTACAAGTTGACTCACTGCCTATAGAAAGAAGGAAAGATAGAAGATATGAGTGACTTATTACCAAAATGGCCTATTACAAATGCATCTACCACATGCTAGAATATAGTTCCACTAAAGCTCAATATACAAAGTTAACACACCTCATATCTCTTTGTTTTAACACTCTGCTATGCTCTACATTCACATCACTCTCACATAATTCACATCAACAATACTTTTATCAAATATATAAAACACCAAAAATGAACTCACATATATCCATCTCAATCTCAAACATCAATTAGGTTAGCCTAATTAGATGTATCATACAAAATAGAACTTGTCGACTCAACCCACACACAACATGCTTTAATTCAAACTTGTAACACATAATATAGGCTAGGGTGGACCTATAATAGCATCCTTATAATGAATCAATACTTCACAAAACTCTGGAATACCTAAAAGATACGAGGTCAGCACCAGTAATGACCTAACATAAAAATTCACTAGTTGTTCAACCACAAACGAACATACGAACCTCCAAACTTCATACTACTTGGAATTAAGATACACCTGACACTTGTAAACACTCCCATAAATCCACAAGACCAGATACCAATCCGTGGTGAAGTGGGAACTCAACAAAACATACACTTTGTACTAGACCTGACACACTGTCATTCATAACTTCTTCACTAGAGGACAAAACAATGTGAAAACTTGGATTTAGATTTCTCTACCATCCAGCAAAATTGCATTAAAACCACAGAGCAAGATTCTTCAAGGTAGACCAATATGGAACAAATTACCAAATGTGATGAACACTGAAGTACCAATTTTGTCACTTGGCCAAATTTCTACTCCAACTATCTTCACTAGATCAAATCTTCTTGCAACTAAGCAATCAATTACCATCTTCATGCATGGTCAAGCTATACAAAATGTTCCGCACCATGTTCTTCATTTCACAACACAATGTTGACATGAATGACAACACTGCATACTATACATCTCATTCTCATACTCATGTTGCTAGTAGACACGTCAATGAAAAATCCACAAGCTTCCAACAAATTTATATTCTTGAACACATGAAGGTGTGAAATTAAGTGAACTGCTATCATCCTAAATATTAATGTTAGTTTTAGATGAAGAACATTTTTTTTTTTATGGATTTACTATAAAATTAATCTAGTGGGGTGAATAAAGATATTATATTTCTTAGTCAACTAATAAAAAATTGTAAAGATTGTCATTTGCATGCACCACATATCATTTATTGATATAAATAATATATATGTTGATGTAAAGTAGATGCTAACACCCCTAAAGCATGTATCCATGAACACCCTAAAAAAATGGTGTATAGCAACTATCTAGGCCTCACAAGATATATAGTATTAATGGAATTGATCCAAGTGTTAAGGCCAAACTAGTGGCATTGAGTGACTCTAACCTTCACTATCAAATCCTCTAATTGCAACCTACAATTTCTATTTAAATTGGTGGAATTGATATAGATTTCATCCAAAAGGGAAATTATATGGTCAAATAATCAATTAGATCTATTAAATTTCTTTTAATTTAGATTTATCATATTTGACCTTAATGATCAATGGTAAATTTTATTAGATAACCCATTAGACTAGGATTGTTCCCCTTTGATCAAACCCCTCTTATTAAGATCAACGACTATACATTAATGGACAATATATTTAGCAATCTATAATTACTAATGGCATACCAATGTTATGCTCCTATCATAAATTAATGTGTATGAGAGTACTCATGCTAAATTTATGACATTTGCATCAAATCGTTGTGCATTATTTCCAAGATTGTAAAAGTTATACCTAGTAAAAAAAAAACAAAAACCTAAAATGACATGTCAACAAAATTTGCATCAAATCATTCTAAAATTAGACGACTCTAGAGTATTACCTTCGACTATTTGTAAAAAGCCATATCTAATAAAGGTAAAACTAAGAGAAATAACAATGATATCTAATAATCTCCAAAATATTTTAAAATACGACCCGTCCTTATTAATCAATGAAGTGTCAGGAATTGCTTAAATTCGATGAACAAATCCCATAGGATGACTTTAGCGGGAAAGAAAATATCGGAATTTGACACAGTGTAGTCAAATATCGTAACTTGTAAGTCGGCAATGTGTGTACAGACAGGAGCGCACTTCCGATGTCTTTTTCTACGAAAGGAAATTGATACTTCCAAATTTGGATGAATTCTTCCACCATCTTTTTCTTCTAATTGGAATACGAATGATATTACAAAGCTCTGCCGACAATCAGCATTCCCAGACCAGTAAAAAGTTACAAAGCAGCTTAGACAGACGAACGACGTAATTATCATAGATGAACATAATTATTACATACGTTAGTATGTCAAACATACTTTAACGCGTTTTACTTATTTTTTATGTGAGTACAAATCTTTTGAGTTGACACCTCATCGCTCTACTCTCTTATTACCATTCTGAGCCTTCTTACAGTAGTGATTCGCCCGTCTCTGTGCTTTAGTCCTACCTCCGTATATTCTTACAATAATCACAACGTTCTCTGCTCATCTCTCTGCCCTGCTACCATGGGAAATAATCAAACCTGTGAGCGTGTTTACAATAACCCCAAATGTGTGCATTCTTCGTTAGTTCCCAATTATGACGTATTCCTTAACCACCGTGGTATAGATGTGAAGGAAAGTGTAGCAAGTCTCATCTTTCATAATCTTCAGAATAAGGGATTGAAGGTCTTCCTTGACAAGAATTCAATCCAAGTTGGGAGCAACATACCTCAGTCAATAGAGAACGCTATTCAGTCCGCGTCTGTGCATGTTGTCATTATTTCTGCTAATTATGCGCAGTCGAGTTGGTGCTTGAAAGAGCTGAATCTGATCCTCAAAACTGGGGCTCCCATAATACCCGTATTTTGTGGAGTTGAGCCTTCGGAGCTTCGAATGAAGGATGAAGAAGGTGTGTATGCTCGAGCCTTCCAAAAGCATGAACAATCTGGGAGTTTTGAGCATCATACAGTTGAGGAGTGGAGGAAGGCACTTCATGCGGTTTCATATATCAAGGGCTATATTTTTAAAGGGTAAAATTATTTTTTTCTTGTTTGTTTCAGTTAACGGAACTATGTTTTTCTGCCATTATTTAGAATTGAATCCTAATAACTTATGAACTCTTTAAAACCACTATGCACAATGGTGTAATCAATTTCTTTCTGTAACTCAAATGCGAGGAGAGTAATTTGGTGATTTCTTAGTTTTCTGTGTAGTTTAAGACAATATTTCTATTACTACATGTTCTTATGTCACGAGATTAATTGATCAATTTCAATTAAAGTTTTTAATCGATATTTGCTTTCAAATTTTAGCATCATAGCTGTCGCTTTGCTTATAATTAATATTGGGTATATAAAATTTTGAACGACATTTATTGTGTATACTGTAGAGACCAAGGAGAGCTGCTGGAGCGAATCGCAACGAGTGTCGCAGAGCTTATTGGGAGAGGAAAGTCTCAGCCAAAGCAGAAAAAAATAAAAAGCTAATTGTCCGGAGTCGTATAATTTGATTGTAAAAAACGCTCAATTTCGCGGAGCGAATCAATCCATGTTCATATAAATATGTTGAAATTGTAGGTATATTCAAGTAAACGGCGTGGAAGTTGCCGTAAATTTTGTATAGATCTATCTTCCTCCTTCGCTGGAAGTTGGTTGCTCTAGAGTTTATTAGCGAAATAGATAAAGTTTTACCTAATAATTTAAGGAAAAATATTTTAATATTTTCAAAGAAGTTAGAGATGAATTTTGTATAGATCTATCTCCCTCTTTTAAAATATGTACAACTTGTTTGCTTGTTATTTGTATCTACAAGGCTATTGGTGACATGAAAGTGTATTTGGAGCCCTATCACTAGTAAAAGGGAAGACCATTGAGTTCCTTGATAACATTTCAAACTTTTTGTTTATGTAATAAGATAAAAATAATATTTATCTATATATATATATATATATACTTATTTAATACTGATATTGAAACTAATGAACGGTCATGACTATGAGTGAATGTGAAGGGTTTGTCCTAACAATTAACATCTCTTGATACAATAATTTAACCATGGTTTCAGAAAACTATGTTTCTTGGTGAAGTAGGACATCTTGAGGTCTTTTTGAGTGATGATACTTGACCACCAAGATTGTATGCAATCCATGAGGTCACCACTTCTAGAACACATTCTTTTGAAGTTAATGGTGCATATTAATGTTGTTGTTTCTTCAATTATAAAAATATGGACCAAATAATGATGAAATCTAGATATAGAAGAAATGGAAAATTCTATTATGTATGTGGATTGGAGTTAATTTGTGAAGTGAGAAAACCTAACTACTCACTTTAATATTTTTAGGAAGGCCATTCTACTATTTTTCCATATGTGTCTTTCTTCTTTTGGCATTATATCTAAGAGATCTACATCCCTTACAAGGTTTTGGTAGTTAGCCTAGGCTTGTGTAGTGTGGATAAGCCCACCACCTTTCTCTGTTATAGGGAGACTTTTATTGAAATCACCTTCTATTATATTTTTTTCTTTATGTTGTCGAATTGTAAAATAAAGGACTTTATTCAAATATCATGATTTCTCTTTATATATTTTAGGTCCATAGATATTAACTAGTTTAAAATAAATGTTGAAAATGGAACCTTCATGCTAATAGTGATTGAATTTAGAGAGGATTTAAACAACTCCATTTTCACATGATATGGGAACCAAACAAAACCTAAGCCCCTAGTCAAATCAAGAGACTCATAAAAGAGACCATCACATCCTTTATAATGAGTGCTAAAAAAATTACCCTCATAAGCACCCAATTGTATCTCTTGCAACATAATGTTATCAACCAATAGTGTCTCAATATGGCACTTGGTTGCACATCTTATATTATGCACATTCAATCCCCTAACATTCCAACTTATTATCTTCATCTCTCACTAAGGGAGCATTTTTATCCCTTAGATCTCAGCATGTATTGGTTAATTATAGATTGTCCTTCAAACATTGCATTCTCCACCTTTGTTATTCTTTTATCTTTCACCCATGTTGGAGGCCATTTGGGTAATGTACTACACATCAATAACTCATAGGTCATCTATGTCATTTTCTAATTCCATAAAATTCAACATATTTATGTTCATGCTTTATTTCTTCTACTTATAGAATCAAGAATTTATATGGTACACTTTCCAAATTTGAATTTGTCATCTCCCTCTATCATGGGGGTGATCCCCCAATAGTGTGTCTCATTCTTTGGAAAAAGTAGGACATCAATATCAGTATTTTTCACCAAATTTTAACTTTCTAATGCAAATAAAAATTAAACCATTAAGAATTTGAAAATGATGTGAACTAGTGATTTTTGAGATTTTATCCATAGAATATTAATATATTTTATAAATATTTTAAGAAATAATTTCTATTTTTTATGTAACTTTTAATAACTTAGTTTATATAGTTAATAGTATTTTTCAAAAGTGGTGTCACTTAAGTACAACATAACTTTAATTGTAGGAAGAATAAAATTATAAAATTTTAAACATAGATTAAGAACACTAATATCTTAGGCACATACATTTTTTTATAGTTTTTTTTGTATAATTTATCTTTTATAACTTCATGAATTGAAATTAATTATAAATCAAACATAGGTGAAATTAGGACAATCACCAAGTTTAACACATGGTGAAACACTCTTTGTAGAAGGATCATCATGATTGTTATCATTTAAGCTCATGGAAGAGGAAAATAATGAATTTAACTCTTTATACACTTCCTCATCAATTCTAGCAGTTTCATTGTCATCATCCAAGTTTATCACAATAGAAGGTCTAATGATATATCCATAGAAGGTCCTTGTTCTTGTTGTGTTTGAAGTTTTGAATTTTCTTGTTTTAGAGAAGGTGTAGAATCATCATGCATTGCTTGAGACCTAACATTGGATTTTGATTTTGTATGTTGTTATTTTCTTTTTTTTCTTACAACAAATGAGAAATAGCATGATGTATATGCCTATGCTCTCTATCATTTCAATTTCTTGTTATTCAATTTTTAAGTTGTGATTGTGTAAGAGTGGATTTATCAACCATAGGTTTCTTTTCTTCCCTTAAGGGAGGAATGAAAGGAACCATGGGAGGTTGTTCAATCACTTTCTCTTTAGCTTTATAAACTTGTTTGATCTTAGGAGGCACAACTAGACTTATTTGGTTATCTCATGGTCTCTTATAGGAAATGGGTGGATGATTTTCTATGTTTTGGTCTTGGTTACTTGAAAGGGCTTTCAATTCAATCATAGTCTCATCAAGGATAGGAGGCTCAGTCATGGGTTGAGGCATATTTGTAAGGGATAATTATACTATGCATTTTTCCTTGAACTTTTGATAAGATTTGAAAAAGAAGTCCTCATGAGGCCGAATAGGTTCCATAGGTTCAAGCCAAAAAAATCCAATGAGAAATTCCCATGGGAAGACACAAGATTAAAGCCACTATGATGCACAATAAAGATCTCATTTCCAAATGGAAACTTTAAGCACTTATGCACAATCAACGAGATGAGATTCATGGAGCAAAGCCATGGATGGCCTAACTTCACACGAAATTGGTCCAACAATAGGATGATGAAAAATGAGGTACGTAATTGTTTTAATTCAACTTTTAAAGGAAGAGTTATCAAACCTATTGTAGGGCAAGCAAAACCATTATACGTTTTGATCCATGCATCATAATGTATACAAAGTAACCTAGGATAAAGAGAGAGAGGACTAATTATGTTAGTAAATTATATGTTAAATACCTAGATGAAAGAAAAAGGTACTCAACACTAGGGAATGCCAATCTTCTTGTGTTAGATGTTACTAGATGATTCAACACCACTCTAGAAACTGAGGACCTATCAAATGAATTCCTTATGACTAAAATACTCAATTTTACTATCCTAGAGCACTTCCACAAGCATAGACTAAGCCCTATGTGTGAATGTGAAATTGGTCTATAGATCTAATCTTTACTAGTTTGGATATCTGAAACCTATTTACCATGATATTTAATATATGATTTTTCTCATTTGTTCAAACCTTTGTTACTTAGTCAACATAATGGAACAAAGATCAAAGATGATAAAGAATCATGCAATATATCTAACCAAGTGTAACTACTAATGTCATGTTGATATTTTTCTCTTATGACAATGAATATGTATGAAATCTCTCATGCTAACTTTACAAAATTTTCATCAAATCATTCTAGCAAATTTGCATAATCAAAGAGTTTGTCTTCAACTATTTCCATGATTGTAAAAGTCGTGCCTAATTAAGAAGCATTCTAGTGATCTTGATTAGCCATTTTTGAATACCACCAAGCTTTAATAGTTAATGAGGAGCAAAGATCTTATTGAATCAAATACCAAAATTCAATAGTATGCATAATCACTTTAGTAAATTTCAAATCACATTTACATAGGAGATCATTTGATTCCATAAATGATAAGTTTTGATTAGATTAAGACTGGAAGGGCTAGTACCCATTACAAAACAACCATCGAGGTGAATGAGAGGCTCATGAGAAGTGAAGCACCCAACAAACAAAAACAAAAACTTAAACTTAAATAGTCTAACCAGCAAAAAGAAACAGCGGTAACACATAGACCAAAGACCAACACGTGGCCAAAAAACACCTACAGGTCTCCCAACAATTTGAAACCATTGATAGCCTTCCACTACTGAGCCTTGAAGTGGAGCTTCTCCTCGAAAAATAGGGGCCTTTTTGAATAGCCTAAATATTTACCGTAGCATCCAGAGTCAATCTGTCCACCACCTTACCTTTCTTCTGCATGTGACTATCATCACAACCTTCTCCATAAATCATAAGTTTAAACCATAACAAATTTAAAAAATAAATATTTGTGTATGTATATATATCATCAAATAAATGAATTTAAATACAATATCATACTCATTCATCATTAGTTTCAAAAACAAATATCTAAATCCTTTTACATAATTTACTTAAATAACATTAACTAATTAAAATACCTTACCATGCCCCAGCATTGAAGATGGTGAAAGCATGGGAGACACGGATAATGGAGGCCAGAGCGAAGGTAGTTGATTAGCCGGCGGCAACTCTCATTTATACTAAATTAGTTTATTTAACTAATCTGAATTTAACATTATAAAAAAAATGTTTTCCTTTATATATATCTAGTAAAAAATATTGCTTTCACAAAACTCACAGTACCTTTGACACAGTGTGGTCAAATACCTATATTATATTCGATTCTGGTCACTCGTAATGTGGCAGTGTTAGAGAGGACCGCACTTCCGACGTCTTTTTCTACAGAAAAGAAAATCGATACTCTCTACAAGCAGCAAATCGACACCTGCCAATGCCGATACGTTATTTCGCTTTCTTCTTTCGATCAACGTAATTATGATATACGAACATAACTATTACATACGTTTGAAGACTAACATATTTCAACCAGTTTACCTGTTTTATACGTTCATTTTCGACGTACAAATCTTTTCAATTGACGTGTAAATTTTGTGTAGATCTATGTCCACTCCAGCAGAAAGTTTGAAGTCGACCATTGAAAGTTTATATTGGGTAGGTCATATAACATTGTTGATTCTATTTAAAATTCATCTACCTTAATAATCAATAACAGTTGTGCACCTTATCTCTCTCCCTCTCTTACGTTACAATGGAAATAATTGATCCTTTACGCTTTCTTACAGTAATGTATTGCCTGTCTATTTACCTTATTACCAGTTCCACACATTCTTATAATAATCCCAAATGTCCTCTCCCCATTTCTCTCTGCCCTGCTACCAAGGAAAATAATAAGGCCTGTGGGCATGCTTATAATAACCCCAAATGTGTTCTCTCTCCATGCCTAGCTGCACCTCAAAATAACGAGTGTGTGCATTCTTCCTCTGTTCCAAATTATGACGTATTCCTTAACCATCGTGGTACAGATGTGAAGCAAAGCGTAGCCAGCCTCTTCTTTCATAATCGTAAGAACAAGGGATTGAAGGTCTTCCTTGACAAGAATTAAATCCAAGTTGGTAGCAACATACCTCAGGCAATAGAGGAGGCTATTTACTCCGCATATGTGCATGTTGTCATTATCTCTATTAATTATACGACGTGATTTCTTCCATCTGAATGATCATAATTATTAAAAGAGAAAACAAAATTAAATGAGGTATTTTAGATAGAAACAAGATAAAGAATAAAGGAGGAAAAGTATTAAACATTTGTCAAGTTGGCTTAACATGCAATTAGCTGATAGGCTATTTGTGTCAACTTTGCTCGGAATTTTCGTCAGTCTCGCCGTTTTTCAACTTTTCTCACATCGAGGAAAACTTGGCAGATGGGTTATAGTTTGGTCGGAATTTTCGTCATCCCTACTGATTTTAGGTCTCCGTTGCCATGTAAAAGGTGGCGGAGGTGTTTTTAAAAAGCGTTTTGTGCAACGATAGAGGAGGCCGGCAAAATGACGCAGCTATAGAGGAGGTCAGCGAAATGTCATCAACATTGATTGTTGTATGGTTTCTGTGTAGTGGTGATGGTGCAAGTAGCATCTGTTTTAAAGACCTCAGAAAACAAAATGAATGTCCATGCAGTTATCGATAACATATTGTTGGGTGTGATTCTCTAGGTTTATGTTGTTGTTGAAGGTAGTTGTGAATGTGGAGGGTAAGCTTTTATGAAGGTGCAAGTGCGTTGATCAGCTGTGGAATTTTTGTGAAGGTGGTTGGAGGTTATCTTGTGTTTTTTGCATGCGTCGATGGTTGCAAAAGGTGTATGTTGTGATAATTTTGTGGTCTTTTTTTGCAAGCCGTGGAGAAAGAATGGAGGGAAGAGAAAGCAAGCAGGAAGAGATGTTATTGAAGGAAATGAGTAGAAGTGCATATTGGAAAATACCATTTGTCAAATATTTCTAAAACAGTTTATGTTATTTTCGAAAGGGGATTGTTGCTTGTTGGTCTATAGCTTAGTCTAAATTGTTTGGTTTATGGTTTCCATGTAGTCGCTACTGCTGGAAGGCAATATTGTTTGTTTTTGTGTTTCGTGTGTTGTATTCATGTATTTTTTGTGGGTTTTCCATCTGGGTTACTCTTGAAACCAATATTGTTTCATTGTGTCGATTGTTGTTAAAAAAATTGAATAGTTTTTGGAGTTTTGGCATGTAGGTGACTGTTGGCTATATTGTTTCATTTATGGCTTCGGTTCTATGTGAATGGTTGGAAAATAGTTAATCTGGTGTGTTTTTGGTGAATCTTGAAGTAAATATTTCTTGTGTTTTGTGGGCTTTGGCATGTGGGTGATTGTTGCTAATATTGTTTCATTTATAGCTTCTGTTTTGTGTGAATGGTTGCAAAATAGTTAATCTATTATATTTCAGGTGAATTTTCCAATT
This sequence comes from Sequoia sempervirens, assembly GCA_007258455.2. Classification (NCBI taxonomy): domain Eukaryota; kingdom Viridiplantae; phylum Streptophyta; class Pinopsida; order Cupressales; family Cupressaceae; genus Sequoia; species Sequoia sempervirens. The sequence continues at coordinate 6,181 of VDFB02151633.1, read as the reverse complement.
TGGGTTATTGTTGAAACTAATATTGATTCATTTACGGTTCGTGTTTCCTTGTGAAGGTTGAGTCAGTTTGTTACTGAGAGCTTTCTATGTTTTCTGGGTTTTCTATGTGAGCCATTATTGGAAGTTGTGTTCTTTGTGTGATGGTTGCAACCCAATGAAATAGTTAATGTTATGCAAGTCATGTTGCTTTATGGTATATTCTTGCATTTTTTATAGGGTTTTGTTGGAAAAAGAGTATATAGTTTGTTCATAGTGAAATTATTTGATTTATGGTTCGGCTTTTCCGCGCATGTTTTTGTATGGATTTGTCACTGTGATTTTTAGTGCTTTCCCCATTTGGCCATTTGGGTGAGTGTTGATAACAATATTGTTTCGTTCATGTCTTTTGTTTTTTGGCGATGGTTGCAATGCAGTAAAGTTAATGTTATGTAGTTCATGTTGTTTTAATAAAGGATTGTTCACAATTGTTGTTTGTGTTAGGCTATATTGTTTGATTTATGGCTTTCATTTATCGTTGCTATTATTATGACCATTGCCACTACATGCAAAGCATACAACAATTAATGTTCATGCGAACCAGTGTTTAATTTCTGCAACCTTCTCTATCCACGTGCCCCAAAAAATGCCACCCTATTCCCAAAACAGCCAACAACTACCTCTGCCACATTTGTCACGGCAATTGGAAGTCAAAAAATTTGGGAGACTAACTAAAATTCTGACCAAACTTATAAGTCATTTGCCATTATATATGTATATGAATATATATATATCTGTATATATGTATACAAATGTGTATATATGTATATATGTATATATATATGTGTATATATATGTATATATATGTATGTTTATATCTATGTGTATATAGGGTATGTGCAAAATCATGATGGGCCAAAAAGTGGCAATATGATGGATATGTGGCTGACGACTTTTTTTTTACCCAAAATTGATGAAACGAAAAGGGTTTTAAAGGAGATTCTCGACTTTCCACTAATATAAATTATGCTTTATTTTGAATTTAATAAGTACTTATTATTCATTTTTCTATTCAAATTATGACTAAAGTCCCGATTGATAGGCAGATTGAAAACACCTATAGCTTTCAACAAGTACCACATTTTGAATCCAAAATATGCATCATTTCTTATGATTCACATACTATAGGATTAAAAAAGAAAAAGGAATTCATGAAGTTTTGACCAGGTTAAGGTGGTCAAACATAATGGTTTTATATTTTTTAAAAAGTTGTAATAAAAAATTCATAATTAGTTATTTACTTGGAAAAAATTACAAAAAATATGCATCACATCGAGGCATGAATCCTCTACTTATATCTAAAATTTTATAATTTTTTTTTTTATCATTTATTGTGGTTAGGGTGGTCAGACAGACACCTACTTCTTATTTTTTCTTTGAAATTAAAGTACCACTCTATTGAAATTTCAAATTTTCACCAAATAGTTTTTTTTTTAAAACAAACCTAGTAGTTTAGAAACTACATTCAATTTGCTACAGATTCTATTCTTACATATTTTTGAAATAATATAGATAACTTATTCAAATTTTTATGTCAAGTTTCCTAACTCTAACTTATTTGAATTTTTTGCCACTTAAGAGCCTATTTTTTCCATGATGATCCTGGACATACCTATATATATATGTATGTATGTGTGTATATATATATGTATATATGTGTGTGTGTGTGTATATGTATATATATCCCTTTTACCACCATATCAACTAAATGGAATCCATAAAGAGTGACCCATGGGAAATTGAAATATATATAAATATATGTATATTTGTACACATATATACGTATATACATACATATATATTGATATTAAAATATACCCACTATAGCCTATGGCAGAGAACAATAATTGTAGACACCTAAAAATGACCTAGGCCTGCAAGCTTCATTCTTACCACTTTCGTCCTAGCATAATTAAGTTATTTAATTATGTCCTTGGTCCACATTCGACTATTGATTAAATAATTCATAATTATTTAATTAATTCATGTCATTTGTTCCTCCTTGATTATTAAATAAATAAATATTATTTATTTATTTAATACATCACTAATTATCTAAAGTCTTCCTTTGATTAAATAAATTCATAACTTATTTAATTTCCCTTTACCATTTATGTCTTCTTGATTAATTAAATAAATTTTATTTATTTAATTACGTCACTAATTAAGTCCCCTTCTTCTAAAAAATTAAATAAATTCTTATTTATTTAATTCTGTCCATTTTCCACTATAATTAAATAATTTATTTAATTATTTAATTATTCATTAGCTTTTTCTCCCATTAAAATTAAATAAATTTGATTTATTTAATTTAGCCATTCTCTCGAATTTTGAATTAAAATCATTATTTAATTTCAAAATAATTCTTTTATCACATTCCTCCATAATTAAATAATATCTTTATTATTTAATTACTTACTAGTTACCTGGAGTAAATAAATTTTATTATTTAATTTCTCCAGCAACCTCTTTGTCCGTGCCAGCCTTATCTTCCAATTTAATTCTTGACTTTTGACTTCTCATTTAATTTTGACCGTTGATTGAATTATTTCATAATTCAATCTCCACCCTTCATTCTTACCTGTTGCCCTAATTTTGACCTAACCCTAATGCACATATCAACATTCAATCTTAAGCATTGATCTTAGGGTTCCTGTCATCTTTTCATCCTGGCCACACATTCAAAATTGCAATTTTTATAAAAGGGCAATTTTGACCTCATTTGAAGATCTCTCAGTCTTTAGCTCATTTTGACTTCTTGCACTCTTAGTCTATGTCAACTTGCTGTCAACTTAGGGTCATAGTCATTAACAGTCATAGTCATTTTAGCTCATTGTAGGGTTATTGTTATTTTCTGCAAATCCTTCAACACTTGCATAGGGCTTAGTCTTTAGTCATAGTTGCTCACATAAATCTGAGGGCATTTTTATTTATCTGCAAGCTAGGAGGTATAACAGAGGTTAATCATGGAAGGTGGAGACATAGGGTAACATTATCCCTTTTGTCTTCACTTCACTTCCTTTGTACTTTGTTATTTTCATAGGAATTTTATTGTTATTGTGCTAACCCCACTTAATAATAATTTAGGATTTTCCCTTGATTACATTGGTGAACCCGACGTTGTTATTTCGGCTTTTTGTACATTTTTTTTGTTGTTTTCTGTTGTTTTGCAGGTACAGGTACGGATCGCCGCAACATTTTTAAAAACAGTGTGACGCATCATATGCGTCGCGACGCACACGCGAACCTTAGAGCCGCAATCGATCTGTCGCAACGCAACTGACTAACAGAACGACGCATCCGTGATTACTGAGCCGCATTCGAACCCCAAAAGCCGCATTTGTAATTCGCGACGCATCTGTCTGGTATAACATCTTTCTTTCCAGTTTGAGGGGTTTTATTTTGAATTTCGGGTTGTCCAATCTTATGTTTTTTGCATTCTGTCTTTATTCCTGCATGTTCAATAAGATTAGGTTTTCTGTCACTAATCCTTTCTGGTAGTGGTTTTCTGTTTTGGGTAGGGTTTTTTGTTGTTCTGTTGTTTTGCAGGATCGCCGCAAACGTCGCAACGCATCTGATGACATAAACGACGCAACTGCCATGACAAGCCGCAACTGACAATTCCAGAGCCGCATATGACATTTCGAGACGCATTCGCAGAACCGAACGACGCATCTGACAAACCGAGCCGCATCTGTCTGGTAATACCGTGCCACATTTGTCTGGTAAACTTTTCTGTCAGTTTTTAGGTTTTAATTACCGAATTTCAGGTCTTTTTCTGTGATGGCTATTCCTGTATGTTAACCAGATTAGACATTTTGTGTTACTAATAGTTTCTTGTAGCGTGTGGCGATCCTTTTTCGTGTGTCCAAGACCATCACATACAAGACTACTAACTCAATGTTTGCAGATTCGCATGTCAAAGAAGGAGATAACAAACAGTGTGCTTGTTTATTTCTAGATTAGCAAACTTTGAATTTGGTGCTTTTAAAAAGAATCATGTCTTTCATGCTTGAGTGTGCTTGTGGAGTGGTAGGTGAGTATGCTCTCACTTGGTGAAAACCTTGTGATCAGAAAACCAAGACCCATTCTTTTTTGTTAATTTACCCTTCACGATTCGGTATATCGAAGTATCCTCTCCCCTTTCGCATTCGTGCGATCCTGGGTGTAAGAGAAATGGTTACCGACTCTAGAACTTGGGCCTGTTCTGGTGGGAAAAAGTACTCACCCCAGGATGACTCAGACCGGTAGCACCCTGACACCGAGGGACTTCCAGCCGGTATAGAAAAGTGGGTTCTTGGGGAAAGCCCAAGAATCACGAGCGTGGTTCTGACGAGATGGATCCGAAAGGGGACTCTCGCCGCATGGATCACGCCCCACGAACGGAATGCCTGAACTAAAAAATCTTGTGTAGTAAGCCAAAATCCTTCTATTTGCTAGTGCAGCACCGGTCGGTGTGAAGGCATCCACACTTTCGTAGTTTGTAGTAGATGTGATCAGCTCGCCATGGGAGTTTCATGGGGGTTGGAAGCTTGGTTGGCCTGAGAAGAGAGTGCACTGTAAGGGGGAGCCCGTGCAGCCAGCTTTTGAATTCACACGCTACAGATATGCGGTTGGGGAAACCCACGTGGAATCTACTGAATATTGTCATGGCCTAACCTAGGATTGTACTTATTTGATGTGCGATTGGTTACATTCAAAACATTGTGCTTTTCAAGTGCTTGTTGGATTACTCAAACATTATACACAACATTCACAAATCTGGACACAAACAATCGACCTTGGACAACTCAGACTTTTCAACAAGACATCAAAACACAATCTCAGTCCTCATTTTGAACTTAGACTTGGTATTGTCCATCATAGTCCTCATTTGGTATCTAGACTTGGCATTGGTCATTTTCCTTAGTCAACATCTTCATTGTCACCTTGGCATGTGACATCCTTTCTTGACAATTTTATCACCTTGCATTAGTCATTTCCCTTGGACAAACGTCATTATCACTTTGCATTCAACATCATGACATCCACCACCTTGTCTTCCCTTCGCCAAGATATAGATAGGCTTGCTAGTAAAATTGAATATGAATTACTCTGTAGAGGTCAATACCAAGAAGCCTCAGACTTTAGGAGACAATTTATCCAAGCCGAAAATCAAGGTCCTTCATACCAACAACCCATTAGTCCTAGTCCTTCGTCCATCTACCCTCACTACCAAAATTCACTTGACATAAATCCTACCATTAATTCACAACAAACATCCATTACTCACCCTTATCCTAACTTTGACAAGGGAAGCCAACTGTCCACTAGTCCATTCCAAACCTTCATGTCATATTCTGACTCTTCACCTATTAATCTCGTCCAAGTCTGCATCCCTTATCAACCATATATCAACTCATGTCAAGTCCCCACATCATACCATATCAATCCAGTCCAAGTTTCCACATCATATTTTAGTCAACCTTACACTAATCCAATCCAAGACTCCATGGCATATCCGGTTGAAGTCCCCATGTCACATTCTATACCATCACATCCTAATCTAGTCCAAGACTCCATGTCATATCCGGTCCAAGACTCCATGTCATATCCGGTCCAAGTCTCCACGTCATACCATTGTCCTTCACATACTAGTCCAATACAAGTCCCCATATCCTATCCTAGTCCTTCATATACTAGTCCAGTCCAAGTTCCCACGTCCTATCCTAGTCCTTTGGTCATTAATCCTTTTCAAGTCATCCCTTCACAAGCCACATCTAGTCATGAAAATTTTGTCATTGCTCAAAGTCAAATCCCATTGTCTAAACTTGAGGATACATGTCAAAATGAAAGCCCAAAGCATAACCTTATAATGTCACCCTCATGTCAAGAACAAGGTAGTCCATCCCATGACCCTATCTTAAACTCCATTCACGGAGTCCTTCAAGACAATCATGACATCCAAAACATACCTATCCATGACAACCCCATCTTTGACCAAGACCCCACCATTGACCAAGAAGTCCAAGTCCATGACAACCCCATCTTTGACCAAGACCCTATTGTTGACCAAGAAGTCCAAAATGATCCACTCCTTGACCTTTACGCCATTCATGAGAAAACACTTTATGACCTTACAAAGGCCTTGACTATTGACACTTCC